>JAVSIQ010000419.1:0-70814 GCA_038502775.1 Hippodamia convergens
AATATATATATTATATATATATATATATATCACTAGAATTCATTCATAAGACGATAATTCAACGAATATTTCTAAGGGACCGCCAAAGAGCGGTCAACAGGGCTATAAATATTTTATGAGGTTCCAACATCTGGGATAAGTAAACATTGTACCTAAATAGTTAGATAATTTTCACCAAGAAGAAGTTAGGCAAGAAGCCGACAATTTTTATTTGATTTTTGCTTCATACTTCATAACTAGTCACATATATTTTATTAAATATTAGACAACTTTGGTTGTTCCTTATAAAAACCTTTTTTCCATCAAGGGGTCTCGCAAATTTTATTTCACCCACATATAATTGAGGTCTTGTTACGCCACTGGTAACTAGCAACTCAAATCATCAAAGCGATTCCGAACTCCATACGTTCACAAAATATCAAAGCGGTTGAAAACTATTCAAAATTGTATTGTTATTGTTTCGGAAGTAGACACAATCTTGTAACAGGACGTTTAAAAAGCCCATCCCTAGTTTTGACCGTAGCGAATCTTACGTTTTGATCCTGCCTGGAAATATTTCTTTGATAATTCCAAGTTCCAATTCGAAGGGGGTCTGTTACTACTACAACAGTGCCAACCGTTAGTATTCCGACTCAGTATTCCATTTAGAACGTGTTTGTAACTGATGAAGATATTCATTTTTAATCTTTTCTAATACGACTGAACTACACTTCATCCATCGAGAGACGATACTGCTTCAAAACAACAAGGCGGAGTCAAATTCATCAGAACCGGGTTTAATCTTCAATGTTTCAGATTTCAGATTTTCCGTTTGTTTCCATGTTAACCATACGCTACATAGATAGATCAGATTTCAGTTCAGTCGATAAATATCTTTCGTGGTGATTGCCCATATCGGCGCGTTCAATCGAACATATTGCGTGTTATAATTTTAAAAACAATGACGAGTTCTACAGATTCTGCCCCGAATTTACAACAAAAAAGCGATCAAAAACGTGCATGTAGTAGTACGGAAAAAAGCATTATAAATTATATTTACCTATACATCGACAATGGAATCGCGTCCTGAATCTTTAATATCGGAAATAGTTGAACAGACTGCTTCTACCAGCGGAGTAGGTGAAGCTTCTGTGTACAGAATTATTAGGGAGAAAAAAAATAGTACATGAAGATTTTCTTCACCGAAAAGAATAAGCCCAGAAAAACCATACAGGACAAAGTAGATGATTGCGATAAAACTGTTATACGACGAATTGTACATCAATTTTTTTTCGGAACGAGATACCAACTATAGACCACGTTCTTGGAGCTGTTAACGACGACGAAAGCTTGCCAAATTTTGAACGAAGTACTTTCCATAAACTTCTAAAATCATTAGATTTTAAATATGTACGTAGGGGTAAAAATGGTGCTTCATTAGAACGAGAAGAGATTATTTTATGGAGACGAAAGTTTTTAAAATCTATTAAAAAATTTCGGGAAGAAAATAGGAAAATTTATTATTTAGATGAGACGTGGGAAAATGCAGGACATACAAAATCTCATGTGTGAGTCGACGAAACGGTGAAATCTTCCAGGCAGGCGTTTTTGTCAGGTCTTTCACCAGGTCTAAAAAAAAAATTGGAAGTGAAACAGGTTTTGTAGAAGGTGGCCTATGGGTTTTCGAATCAAAAAAGGGTGGCGACTATCACGAGGAAATGAACTCCGACAGCTTTGAAAAGTGGTTTGCGAATATTCTGCCCCTTTTAGAAGACAACTGTGTAATAGTTCTCGATAATGCTCCTTACCATTCGCGAAAAAGTGAAAAAGTAAAAGATTGGTTAAAATCAAAAAATATCCACTTCGATGACGAAATGCTCAAAGTAAAACTTTTACAATTAGTGGCACCGCATAAGACTGAATATGATAAATATGTTGTTGATCAATTGGCAAAAGTCCACAATAAAACAGTTTTGCAATTGCCACCTTATCACTGTGAGCTCAATCCAATTGAGCTGATTTGGGCTGATGCTAAAAATTTTGTCGCGGCCAACAACAAGACTTTTAAATTTGCGGATGTCAAATTTCTTTTAACTAATGCCCTTTACAACATTACTCCTGAAAAATGGAAAAAAGTGTGTGAAGCATGTGCAGAATACAGTCGAAAAAAAGTCCCAAGTGTTGGGGGTGAAAGTTTCAAATTTAAGAATTTTTTCGTTGTTTGTGTATTGAGGCTGAAGTGTAGGAGCTATGAACTTTTGATGAGTTCACTACTTGCATTGTATCCTGAGAATTTTGTTCATCTACTATATCCCAAACTCAAGTTAATGAGTGTTCAAAAATACGACGAAACACTTCGGTAGTGCCCCGGCGACGCGCTTCGTTTGGCTCGTGTTGGCGGGGGCACTACCGTGCCCCCAGATTATTGCCGACTTTGTAAGTGCATACATTGAATCAAAAACGACCAATAATTTTAAAATATATATTCATAAATAAATCACCCAATTGTCGTACCTAATACAGATCTGGAGAAGGCGGAGAAAGCACTAAACGGGAGCCAATGAAAATATTCATAACCTTGTAAGCGTACATTTAGTTGTTGACTTCCACTATCAGATCTCGCTGGATATGGTATAGGTTGTCTAAAAGTTGTTTTCTACCTAATTTATTTATTTCTATGTTGAAATCATCAGATGCAGGAAGATTTTGAGTGATGTTAACAAAAAAAGAGCTGGTGTTATCATTGTTGGATCAGAAGGATCATTACTAATATACTGAAGAGGGGACTATTATGAGGAGATTCAATTTGCGTTATATACAGTGTAGAACTCTTCATATGAAATTTGTTCACCTATTGATTTGAATACAAAATTTTTCATTATTTTTATATTCCTCTCCCACAAACCGCCTTCATGTGGATAAAGAGGTGCATTAAATTTCCGGTTGAGATGACTATTTATTAATTCCTCTTTAAGGGCATCACTATATTCTGATGATACTATGAATTTTTGTAAATCGTTTAGAAACCTAGTAGCTCCAATGAAATTGGTTCCCTGATCAGAATGAAGTGTTTTTAGGGGCCCTCTGCGACTGATTAATATTTTACTCGATATTTTAAGTGCGTCTAAAAAAGTTTCAGTTGTTAAGTCGGAGGCTGATTTTAAATAAATGCATTTTGTTGGGAGGCATATTATTTATCAGAATTGAATGAAGTACATGAGAGCCTGCGTGTATATTTTTTATGCATATATAGAGAGAGAGATACATTTATTCAATCATATAACCAATACAGGTGTTGATCTAGTCAAACATAATTCATTTACAAAAGGTAAAAGAAAAAAAAAAACAAAGGAGCAAAAATAGAAAAGTGAACTCTACAGTTCCTCAAAATTTCTTTCATTTAGGAACTCGTTTAAACTATAATAGCATTTCTTTACAAGAAAACTTTTAAGGCCACTTTTCTGTACACTGAGAGATCGATTTTTGAATTTTTCAGGTAAATTATTCCATATTGACAACAAACTATATCTAACATTTTTCTGCAAGTATGAGGAGTTTGGCTTATCCTCAATTAAACAGTTTTTTCCTCTAGTGTTATAGGGATGTTCTATATTTTTGAATTCAGAAGGATTATTAATAACAAACATTACAGACTCATATACAGGGTGGCCATTTGAAAAGGAAACAGACGAGATTACAGACGAAATAAATTTTTTCGATAGAAATGCTCGGACAGGTCGATTTCTGTTTCGAGGGGGACAACTTAAGATGTAGGTTACGGACGCATGGCGCTTCAACCCTTGCTATTACCCCCAATTTTTGAATAGGGAAGATGGGGTGAGTGATACCTCATTTGAAAGGTTTTTCATAAAAAAACACTAGTGCCATGAAAACACCACTTCATTTTCAAATGCTTAGTCAAGAATATTTCGAGAACTAATGCATAAAATGAAAAAACAATTCTTGTGCTGAAATCAGTATCAAAATACCTTTCAAATGAGGTATCACTCACCCCATCTTCCCTATTCAAGAATTGGGGGTGAGGGTTGTAGTAGCAAGGGTTGAAGCGCTATGCGTCCGTAACCTACATCTTAAGTTGTCCCCCTCGAAACAGAAATCGACCTGTTCGAGCTTTCTATCGAAAAAATTTATTTCGTCTGTAATCTCGTCTGTTTCGTTTTCAATTGGCCACCCTGTATATACAAACTGTGAAGGGTTAATATACTAAAGTTTTTAAATATAGTTTTACAGGTTTCAGTTTGTTCCATTCCAAAAGTTATTCTGAACATTTTTTTTGTAGTAGAAAAATTCTTTCAACTATTGGAGATCTTGCCCAGAAGATTATCCCATATCTTATTTTTGAGTGAACGTAAGCATGATTGGTAGATAATGCAGCATCTCGGATGATCCTTAAAGCATAGCAATATCGTGCTATATTTGGAGCGAGTTTTTCAATTTGACTCTTCCAGTTTAGCTTAGAGTCAATATTTAATCATAAGAATGATAAACTTCGTGTTGTTTTGATGTTAGTATCTTGGTGTTTTAAATTCAACTCATCTGTTTCTTTACCTCTGAACAATAGGACTTTAGTTTTGTCTATATTGAGCATTAGGTTGTTTTCATTAAACCATTTATTCATTTTTTTCATATCATTTTCGAGACTAGATCTACAATCATTTAAATTATCAGCTTCAGTAATTATAGTTGTATCATCTGCAAACATGACAGCATTATTGTCAGTGCACTGTATCAAATCATTCGTATAAAGTATATAGAGCAATGGACCTAGGATAGATCCCTGGGGAACCCCGCTCCTTACTTGTTTCCACTTTTAAGTTTTTATGTTGCCATCTTTCCCCTTGCTGGTTGTTTTTTGCATTCTGTTTGTGAGATATGACCTTATCAGTTTCAGTGCTACACCTCTTATACCATACTTTTCCATCTTTGCTAATAGCTTCTCATGATCAACCCTATCAAAGACCTTTGACAGGTCCAAACATAGAGCAGCTGTGGTGTGCTGTTGGTTCAGTGATTTCATGATGGTTTTGAGTGCTTGGTATATCGCATTTATGGTCAGGCCCGTCGAGAGGGCGGTACAGCCGATACAAATTACCGGGGACCGGGCTCATGGGGGGCCCAGGCTCGAGCTCCAGCAACAAAAATTTTTTCATTGATATTTATAATTACATAAAAAAAATGGAACTGATGAAGATTGTGTGGTTCCTTTCAATTTTATAAAACAACAATGTAAACATTCAAGATTTTCCATCAGAACTTAGTGGGGAGGATTACTTCAGAATAAATGTATTTTATTCAATTCTAGATGCTGGTATTTTGAATATTTCTCCAAGATTCCAAGCAATTAAAAATATTGTGCATATGTTCAGTGTCTTATGGAAATTTTTACACTTAGAAGATGCAGACATTGAAGAGAGGGCCACTAATCTCCAAATTTAGTACCACTTAGATATTGATCGGAAATTAACAGAAGAGATCAAGCACCTCAAGGTTTTTTTCTGCTACTTTTCAAATGTTCTTAGATCTACTATGACTCAGGGACGATTGAGTGCTCTAGGCTTATTATCGATCGAGTCAAGAGTAGCTAGAAGATGCGATTTTTCTAGAATTATAGCAAATTTTGCTACTGCAAAATGCCGAAAGGATCACATAAAATGATTCGAGTTTTTTGTAGCGGTCTTCGAAGTAATTTTTACCTAATTTTTTCAGTATTTAGTGCAGCTGTGTTTCTCAAATCTTTATAGTATATACTTAGTAAGCCAATTCATGTTTCTGGAAGGTTCTAATTCCAATAATTTTACTTGCATAAAGCAGTATAAAGTCCATGTAAGAAAAAATATTATAAACTTTTATTTTTCCTTCCCTAATTTCTTCCACATTAAAAAATTACAATGTTCAATGATTTTAATTTCAGAAGGAATATATCCTAATCTAATTATACGGTTAAGTAACACCATCGGTTTTTGGTTTGTACCGGGGCCCGCCGAAGCTCTCAACGGCCCTGTTTATGGTAGATTTACCCCTTCTGAAACCGCATTGCTGTTTAACCAATATGTTGTTTTCCTCAAAAAACTTGATGAGTTTATCGAAGATTAATTTTTCAAAGATTTTGTTGACAAAAGGTAGTAGTGATATGGGTCTGCAGTTGTCAAATCTTTCTCTACTGCCTTTTTTGAATATTGGTATCACAAGTGCTTCCTTTAGCATCTGAGGATACTTCCCTGTTTGTAAAATCTGGTTGAATATATGTGCCAAAGGTGATGTTATTATTGATGCACTCTTTTTAAGAAGTTCTACAGGTAATTCATCATGACCAACAGATTTTTTATTTTTCAGTTTTTGGATATAGTGATACATTTCTTGCTCCATAACTAGACTCAGAAATATACTCTTACTGCAAGATTTTATGTTATCAACATTAGTATTTACTTCGCTGTTTTCATTGATTGAGTCAATAAAATATGAGTTGACCATATTTAGTATATCAACTTCATTTGCTTGAGGAAATGCATTCAGAATAGAGTTACATCCACTATGATTTTTATTTGTAATGTTGTTTACCAGATTCCAAGTGGCTCTGCTTTTGTTTTCAGCTTCCATTATATACTTCCTGTTGCTCATCCATTTAGCCTGTCTAGTAACTTGCTTGAGTATTCGACACTATTCTCTATAGTAATCAAGTGTTATTTTTCCTTCCTGTACTTCATTCCAAATTACTCTTTTTCGCTTACTTGATGTTCTTATCCCAGTAGTATTCCATGATTTTGTGTTCCCTCTGGCAGTGCATTTTTTCTGTGGGAAGATAAGGTTAAGGTGAATCTTCATTATCTCTGAGAAACCGTTATATGCTCTCTCCGGATCCATTTCGTCCATCACATCCTGCCAAGATACATCCTGTAAGCTGTTAACAAACTGTTGAATTTTGGTGTTAGTGAACAGTCTTTTCTTCTCAGTAGTTTTTTATGTACAACATGATTACTTTCTATGGTTATGAACTGAGCCATGTGATCAGACAAGAGAGAATTCATATTGCTGTTATTTCCAAAATCATGAGTGTTGACAAAGATATTATGTAACAAAGTTTTTGATGTTTTTGTTTTTCTGGTTGGTTCATATATTGTTGGCTGCAAATCACAGCTATCAAGCATATCTAGGAAATTATATTTTGATTCACTTTCTTCCATTAAATTGATGTTAAAGTCACCACATAGTATCACTTTGCTTTTAGCAAATTTTTTATTTACTACATTGAGTAATTGATCAATTTTAGTCATAAATACCTGTATTCTTCCCAGAAAAGTTCTATATACAGACAAGACCAATAATTTCCTTGATTTGCTGTACACACAAGATACCTCAATCTGCTTTTCTACACTTAAGTTGGTGATGTCTGGAATGTCTTCAAAATCATGAATATTATCCCTGATTAAGATGCATGTTCCCCCATGGATGTACTGTTCCCTGGAGAAATTTAATATTACATTATATTTTGAAATTTTCAAAAACTGAATTTCTTGCCCATCCATCCAGTGTTCAGTGAAACACATAATATCAGGAGGCTTTTCGAGTTCTTCTAGAAAGAGTTCTATTTCAGGCAGTTTATTTCTCAGGCATTGTATATTCTGATGCAATATATTTAAGCAATCACTTGATTCAATTCTCTGTCGATGTTTTTTCTGAGGTGTAAAAAATGGTTGACAATAAGAAGTAGAAAGACACTGGATGTTGATATGTGTCAGATCAATGTGAAGATCCTCCTGGAATGGATTTCTACAATTTGCTTAGGTTTTGAGTCGTCTACGAAAAAGGTTTCGAAAGGAAAACTCTCTTACTAATACACCTTCCGGCCAAAGATCGGGCGTACACAACGTCTGAAATAATTTTTCTGATGTTACACCTACACTGAATGCAGAATTTTGTCCTTTTGTATCAAGTTTGCCCACATCTATTTCATTCTTGTTTCCAACATCTTTCAGATAGTCTTTTATGTCTTTTTCCTTGATGTTGTTACCAGCAATTTTGCCCACATATATCCATTTCTTTTTACCCGCTCCTTTTATGGTATCCGTCTTCAGGTCATTTCTCGATCCTGTGCATATTATATTGTTTTTGCGTTTTCGAGTTACTTTTCTCCGTCCTTCCTCAGTTTGTTCGGGTGTTGTGACTTCGTCGTTGTTTATTTCCTCGTTGTTACTTCCTATCACTTGTTTAGTGGGATTGACGTTGACATCTCTGTCTCTGTCAGCACCAGTCGAAATCTGTGCTTTTGGTGCTGCCCTCTTTTGATTAGAGGCAGAGGTACTACCAGCGTAAGTGTAGGAGGGTTCTGTATGTTTTGAGCTAATCTCTCGTTCTGATAATTATAGGAATTGTTTACCTTATTTTTTGTTGCATCCATTTTTTTTCCTTCCAAACTACGTATTTTGTCTAGTAGGAGTTCATTATTCTGCTTCAAAATATTATTCTCATCTCTTGCTTCCTCCCATAATTCGTGAAGAGATTTTATTTGCAGAGAAAAATATTCCATTCTTTCCCCGCCAACTTTCGGAATGTCGGCCAGTTCGTTCGTTAATTTGCTGGTATCATTATTTAGAACATTTTTGTTACTCAGTTTTCTGGCAAATTCTTTAAGAACTTCGTTATTCACATTATCTGGTAATGTTGCAGAGATTAATAAATCTATCAAATCGGTTTTTCTGAGTTTATTCAACTCGTTTACCACTACTTCCGCACTCTCTGACATCTTGACTACGACTAAAAGAGTAACAAAGTGTGTACGTCTATTTTTTCCAATGAATTCAACAGTTCTCTGAAATGAATATATTGAACTATTCTGATCGAATATTTTTCTGAAATTTCAAGATTAGAAATATTTAATTCATTACTTCGTATGCGAGCAAATTTCGAAACATATATCATGCTTCTGAGAAATTTGGTGAACATAGAAAATTTAGAAATGAAAGAATATAAATCGTCATTTGTGGTAACAACCATTGAAATAATTTGTGCCTCTGGTAGATCGTCCGAAAGATTGATATTATGGATTGACCTCAGAGGCCAGGAACTTTCATCTTTTCGTAACCACAATGAACCGTGAAGCCAAGTATCAATATTTACAAGAAATTTATATTTTCTGTTCCTATTGTTAAATTCGACCGGATTTGATAAACTTGGTTAGCTATGAGCGTTTTCCACCTATGAATAGACTGTGCATCCTAATACAATCATTGAATCGGTAAAAGCAACAATTCTATTCATTTTGCATCTCGAGGAATAAACTGAAATTACATATTTGAGTAATTTCGATAATAGCAGGGCAGCACAAAGTTCTGAGCGTGGTTCTGAGCAAGTTTTGAGAATGGCGTGCAATCTTAGATTTCGAATTTAACAAATTTATATGAGATATACCGTTTGTGACAGTTTTTAGATAAACAGCAGAAGCATAACTAGATCGGAAAACCCTATCAAAGTAATAGGCGTATTTTCATGAGCGCCTAAGCATCTGGGAACTGCAACTTGGGTGAGAAGAAGCGATTTTTTGTCAAAAATTTTCTATTAACCTGTCCCATTCTGATTCAATGGACCAAAGTTTCCTGATGCATAATTTTGCATACAATATTACAAGACCCAAAACACTTCAAGGGTCATAGATCTCGCTAAACTCAATGAAAATTGTATAGTATCAACGCTGGTAACCAGATCATCAATAAACATATCGCTTAAAACTATTTTTGAAGCGTGAGAAAAATTATGAGCTTCATCATGACATAATTGTTTAACTACTCGAAGGCTCAAAAACGGAGATGGCCTCATCCCAAATGGGACCCTATTAATTTGAAAACCTTCAAAAGCTTGATTTTGCGGAAAGCGCCACAAAATTATTTGGAAAACGCGGTCCTTTTCGGAAATTTCGATCTGGCGATATAACAAAGTGGAAAAGTCTGAAATTGAGAAATTATATCAACCTGTAATTTTGATCCAGTGTGCAAACAATCATTCAACGAAAGTGACAATGGCATAGTTTTTGCACTTGCCTCAAACACAAGTCTGACAGGAGTGGACGTCTTTGAAAATTGAATGATATATATATATATATATATTCTTTTGAATAAGAGAGCTAAAGTAAAACAATAAATGTTGAAACAAAAAGAACCTAAGCTGAGGTAAAAAAAGGAACGGGGTACCACAACATTCTTCGTATGATACTATAGTATCATACGATACTATAGAGCCTGGGAAAAAACCTCAGCCGAAAAAACCTGTCTCCCCGTTAAAAAAATAAAATAAAATTGTTGTATCTGAATATTCTATATAGAAGGACATCACGATCAGCGAGACGGCTATTAGGAGGAAGGATTTCCAAACACAAACTCCCACCTGAAAATAAAAAAAGACAGAACAGCAAGAGAATTCAATTTAAACTTCATCAAATTGATCTGAAATTTTCAACCCATTGCAAAAATGAATTTGATATATTGTGTATGGCTCTAATGCCATCTTGGAATTTATAAATCGAATGATTATTAATTAGGTGTTCAACTGTTTCCTCTGATTTACCACATTCACAATTAGGATGATGCGGAATGAGGACGATTTTCCATATAGTTAAATGTGTCATCATCTACTTTACATAACTTTGTCATGTGACCTTGTTCAAGGTAATCTGAAATAATTACGCTATAGTGTTCCTTGAGAACTGGTGATAAATTTGGTCCTTTTTCTAGGCTAAAAAATTTTTTCAATGCGGTTGAATATGAATCACTCAGATCGTTGGGATCTATCTTGAAAGGAAGACACACTGTATATCGACCAGAGGTGGAACTGAAAAAATTTGACTGAAAATGTGCTTCACAAGCTAACTCGTCATCTGTAAAATACCTTTTGGCAGGAACCTCTAAAATTTAGAACGTATGATTCATTCGAGGGAGCTTTTCGTACTTTTTCTGAAATAATATAACCTATACTTGTACCTTTTGCTATTGGTGAATCGTTTTTATGTGAGATTTTATATTCATTTATAATTAATGTATACAAAGAAAAAGTCTTCTTCACTTCAAAATTATCAAATCCTTTCTGATGGTGGGGTCAATTTTGACCCTGTATATTTTTTCTATCAAACTCAGAAAAAATATAGTCTTTTCTACATCAATAAAATGCTAATAAAACTACTCAGTGAATTTTTTGTATTCCAAACATGTAGAATGAAATATAAATTTTTCAGAAACTTTCAGTAAATACTATAGCATATCTTTGAGAAAAAACAACTGCGAAAATAATAAATTTTTCTTGAACCTCGCTTTGGGATGGGTGTTTCCGAAAGTATATGGCAGTAAAATGTGAGAAAACGAGACCAGGAATATTCGTACAAACATGTTTTATGTAGTACTATTTCTATATATGTTCATATTAACCACAGTTTTGACACAGTGTTCTGACCGAACATTGATTGTTGCTAACAATTTTTTTCAGATTCAGCACATGAATTGAAATATTTTTTACTGTTTTATTGACGTAAAAACACCTAGCTTCGTTTTGTAGTCTAAAAGAATAGTTGGTTGGTTCCATTGACTTTATGACGTTAATGGTAGGGAAGGGGCAAATTTGACCTCAAGCCCGCTGTCAAGGTTTTATGCCAGAAGCTTACAAAAAATTACTAGCTTGTATAAGTCATATCAATACACTAGGAGAATAGCTAGCTGAAAGGTGAAGGAATGAGAATCTCCTCGTATCTGGCTATGGTACAATTTGATTTACGTAGGGTCAATTTTGATCCTGCCATACCAGTTGAGGGTTAAGATAATCAAAATCAAACTGAAGTAAAACGATTTATTTATATATTTCAAAAATTATATCTTGATTGTAATATAAAAAAAAGTTGATGGATATAACGAACTAATGTCCTTCTACATACTTTGAAACATATTTCCATCCGATTGTCACGTAAAAAACTATTGATAGTGAAAATATATGATTTTAAATATAAATGAAAAAAGGTACAATGGATCACATAAAAAAGCATTAATTGTCATAAAATGAAAAAAAAAATTAAAACCCAGCTTCATCTATTAGATCACATAAAAAAGCTAAATTTCTGAATGCTAATGAAAAAATACTTAAGATCACAGAAATTGCAGAAAAACAAATTAAATCTAATTGTCAGTATTCATAGGCTGAGAATAACTTTCGATTGAACTTGTTAATCGACTCTATAAATCAAGAAACCTATCTTCTTGCATGGCCATTTTTTCTTATGCCACTTTTCAACAGAACTATTCATTCATGCGGATAACCGCATGAAGGATGAGAGTAAACTTTCAGTTGTATTCATATTCTTATCTTAATTTATGGAATCATCTGTAAATAGTCTCCATTGAATACAAGTTCTGAATGAGGTGAAGAAAATAAACCCACTTCCTAATTTTTTTTTTATCCTTTTGCATTTGAACAGGGTAGCCAGTGCATTGATTACCCGATTTTCATATATTTTGTTAATTCCTTCGTAGTATTTTCAATATTTATAGGCCTTGCCAGATTGGTCGTTATGTTCCTTCATGTTCTTATAAGTTGTCTTTGAACCTTTTCATTTCATAACGCATTGTTGGGCAGTAAATAACTGATTCTCCCTATATTTTACCATACAAATTTCTTCATGCTCTTTGAAGATTTTTCATCATATTTTTTTATCGCATGAATGAGGTATGTGAAACTTTCGTCTGTCCAGAGCTTAGTCTCTAGAAAAAATTTACCAAAATCTCAATGAAGAAACACATTTTTTTCATATCAAGCTACCTGATGGTTTCATTGTCTCCAATAACTGAAAAATAGATTGAATCAAATTAATTACTCGATAACGAAATAGATATTGTAGTTGATGAAACATATTCTTTACTAGAAATTTGAAAAATTGTGAATCGACTCTTACCTGAGCGAGATAGATGGGTGAATAATCATTATAAATTTCAAATCTTACAGGAGAGGAACTCGCAACAAATGGAACTTTCTGCAAGAGGAAATTTGGTAACTTAAAAAATTTCTGGACTTCGTCGTAACTGAAAGTAAAGACTTGTAAAAACACAATCATCACATCAATGATTTGATTTAATTGAATTCAGAGTAATTTTCAAAGCATATTGAGAAAATTTTTACCTGAAGTATTACTACAGTTTCTCATATTCACTAAAACATTTCTAATTATCTAGTCCACGATCGCAGTTCGGAAATTGATTTTTCCGAATTGTGACCATTTTCTTCTTGCATTTCAAATTATTTTCGTTCGAACATACCTATAATGAGTAGAGGTTCGAAAAATATCATTACGGCAGATTTTTATCAATCAAAAACTGTTCTTCATGATACCATGTCATACCAGATTGAAAAATAAGAAAGTAGTGAGACGTACAACTTGCAAACCGAAAATTGCGAAAATGCTCATACAAATATTTTGTGATTGATTGCGTAAACTTCAAAAATAACCTCATATGTATAGATCGTCCTGCTCCGTGGAAATTGACTGACGGAATAGATCGTCCTCCGATGGATTAGATGTTCTTTGCAGAACGTTCCAGATGTGTACTGTAATCTGATGTAATTAAAGAACGGTTCAGAGGCATCCGAGGTGTTTGCCAAACGCACCAATCATATGAAATGGAAAACCCCTACTCATCGCTCCGAACGTGTGTTTTGGCGACATGTGTTGTTTTTTTTTTCGATTGTGGAATAATAAATATAGGATCTTCTAGGATTTGCGGCAGAAATTCAATTACATAAAAAGGAAAAATTATTTGTTTTGTCAAAATACCCTTCTCCAAATCATCCCAAGTACGCCGTGGAATCTTCCGTTTTTGGAGATCGCATTTCCTTGTGTTCTCTCCGGAGGATCAATGTATTTGTACCTGAAAAAAGTAACATATGAAATTTTAATTATTGTGAAATATTTAATCATTTTCGATGGTTTAACTTTTGTTGAATACTCATTCTCGACTTTTTCATTGATTTTTCAAATAGAGTTCTAATTAGAGTTTCATTTCGCTCTAAGATATTACATTCCTCGAAAATTACATAACTAAAAAATCCAGATGGTATTGTCGAACTCGGCATGTGTCGAATTTTCAGATAATAATTGAATGGAAATAAATCACACTATCACACTGTAATATACATTATCATCAAGTAGTAAGTTAAACTGGTAGTAAATATACAGGTTGTCCCATAACTAGTGAACAAAGGTAACACAATGATAGAGTAGTGCGTCGAAAATGTACCATGAATGTTGTACCAAAAATAATGTAAATTAAATGAATTATTTTTTTTACGAAATTCTCATAACTCTGAATAAACCTGATTTGAAAAAATGATACCTAATACCATTTGTTTTCTGCAAACAGTTTCTGAAACTTTCCCATTTAATGGAGATTCAAAATTGGTAAATAACAATAACAATATTGCTCAAACCTATTATTGACAAGATTTCAAGAAAGTTTCATGCAGCCATCTTTTCTGCACGAAGATTCGTCACTCCATAATACGGTATCGAAAAATTTTGATTTTCGGTAATTTTTGCTGTCCTGATGCGACAGAATCGTACACTTGTTGCATAATACTGAGGTTCTTATTTATGTACCCGCTGGATGAGGTAAGTTACATTTTTAATAATCTATGGGCAGTAGATCGTTAAAAACCAGTTTGCCGCTCAATTTTGCCAGTAGAGGTGTCAGGCTCTTCCCCAATTATTTCCAAGACATTTGAGGTATCCCACGTTGATGACTATGGTCAACTCCAGGCATTCTACCAGCTCGGTCGGGTTCTAACAAAGACGCTATATAGGCCAGTCAATAAAGCCTCTGA
The DNA here is from genome assembly GCA_038502775.1 of Hippodamia convergens. NCBI lineage: Eukaryota > Metazoa > Arthropoda > Insecta > Coleoptera > Coccinellidae > Hippodamia > Hippodamia convergens. The sequence continues at coordinate 14,842 of JAVSIQ010000419.1, forward strand.
ATCTCAAGTAATTAGCAAAAACGTAATTTTTTGATGTTGTTGGGGACGGTAAAACATGAAGGTGTAAAATTTTCCTACCCTCTGGGGTGAACGCTAAAGGTTGAAAGGAGTGAAAAAGGTTTTTTGTTCATAACTTCGGGAAAAAAATTGTTCGTGGGTAGGAATTTTGAAGGATGGTGTAATAAATAATTATCAATCTTGTATAAAATTTTCCACCTTTTTTGTTCGATGCAAAATTTCGTAAATAAAAAATTTGGAAACAATTTTGTTTCCACAATTTTTTCCTCGTCGACTCTGCTGTAAAGATACAGGCTGTTGAAAACTTTGAGACACACTTTTTGTTTCATTCTTTAATTTAGTTCTCTCGGTGTATCTCAATATTTCAAGCATCATCAAACAAAATATTTTTCACAAAAAAGCAGATTCCATAAAATAAAGAAATATACATGATTGAATGTTGGCTTGATGAAAAATCAAAGTTAATTACTTACGACTTTGATGATATTCGAAATAATGAAACTGCTCTTCCCTAACATGGATCCATTTCACAGAATAATAGAAACAAGATTTCCAGAAAATATATTTCGTTTGATGAAAAATGAAACGGTTTTGACCTATTCACCCATATTGAAGAAAGAATATCGAATAAAATTTCCTAATTTGAGTTGGCGATTTCGAACTCTTTTGCAGCGTTTATTGCAAATAGTGTTTGCAATTGAGGACATATTTGGTGTTTTGAAATATTGTTGTTGTGACTTCCGATATTCTGTGGTCACTCACACTTGTTTTCCTTGTCATAACTTTTTTTTATTTTTTATAAGGCACCACATAACTCAAACTTCACTTTGAATATTTTTTTGGTTCATTATTTAAATTTATTTACACATATTGTTTATTCGCAAAACTATAACACAATGTACGAAGAGCGTACCTAATGATGATTCTGCTTATCTGAAAGTAACAGCTTATATTTATGATACCAGATGGTTTTTTATGAAAAATTTACAACTGGGTACCTACTCCTCGAGGCCGCATCTCTTCCAACACGTGATGGTGAAAATATTGGGTTTATATACCATTTATTGCTGGCTATACATATATTGTCAAGTACTGATTGCAAACTTGTTTTTTCTAATTCAGAGTCCTTCGTATTTCAGAACTCTCTCGGAATGATGTATTTCAACCGCTTTGAAATTTTACCAACTGTTTTGAACTTTTTCCAACTGTTTTGGAATTTTTTCTCAATGCTTAGAAATTTTGCCAACTACTTTGGAATTTTTTCAACCCTTCTGAAATTTTTTCCAACCGCTTTGAAAATTTGCCAACTTCGTTCATCATTAGGGGGAGGATCATCCCCCCCATCCCTCCACTTGGGCGCGTCCCTGGAAAAAAGTATTCCTCTTGACCTCGGGAATTTTCAGTTAAAAATATATGTATAAGTCAGTTAATTGGAATGTATAAAGTTTATTAATTTCGATGGAACTTTCTGTTCTTTGATTTGTAAGTAATCCTTCCTCAGTGCCACATATCTAAGAAGATAGCTTTAGATTTCGTGGATAGATTCAGATTTTTTCATGTCCTCTGTTGACCCTACTAGCTGAAGTCGTTACTTTCTTCGTTTGGTTTGAAATGTTGGTCTAGGGAGTCCGCAAATATTTCGACCTTCTCCTCATTCGTCATTGATATGTTGTTTCCAGATCTTGGATTTTGGATCTCATACAAAGATTGGTTTTCAATGTATAGAACCTGATTCGAGGTCTTCTATTGCTAGTTCGATATGTTGTTTTTGTAATTTTTCATTTTCAACACTTTTGTCGGCTTCAGGTAGGTTTCACACATCGTTTTTGTTATTTTCCGTTCTTGTTTTTATTCAACATAGAATGCGCGTTCCAGAACCCAATGTTGATTGCTTCTGTCGTTTTGTTTGTTCGAAATGTTTCCTTTATTGTATAGTCGCATTTGTTCCGCAGAATCTCAGTGTTCCTAGAAATGGGCACTTACATATTACTCGATCCGTTTTTCTTTTTATTTTGGTTTTTTGTATATACAGCGTGTACCAAGTTCGACGGCCTATTAGGCGTTTCTGGAGAACTAGACTTATTCGAAATCTGAAAATTGGGATTATGATATTGTTTGACATTATCTACCGAGCAAAAATATTCTTGGAGCATGACCGCTTTTAGTTATACAGGGAGCGAAAAAAAATTTTTTAAATTTTATTTTTCTGTTTTTTTCTTTTTGAGTTTGATAGAGTATGCAATTCTGAATACATTCGTACTCAAATCGTTGCATTCGTCGAAATACTTTCAAAAATATCAAGAAAAACCTGACGAAAAAGAGAGAAAAGAGTATTCGGTATTATGTTTGTTATTCCTAATCTAGATATCTTAAGCATAAACCGTTTTCACATTTTTGAAGTCGAAGAATGTGGAAATATTGTACATTCCTAGAATTTTGAAAAACTCATCACAGGGTGTTCCAAATATTGGGTCAAAAATTGGGATCAAGATTGGCCCACAACTTTCGTTTTTCAAATTAGAACCCTATTTTTTTATGATTGCGATGGATTGTACAAAGAAAAATGATGATAATGTTTCAACATGTTCATGCTCCTAAAATTGATAATTCTTAAGTTATTTAGGATTTTCTGATTCTATGTCGTATGTAGCGTCAAATTCATTAAATCTGTTTTATATCAACTATGACCTTGGTCATAGAAGATAAATTATTTCAATAACTCACTAGTGACACACTTTTTTGTTCAATTCATTCATCATTGTTGTTATGGAACAGATTTTATGAATTTGACGCAATGTACGACATGGAATCAGAAAATACTAAATAACTCAAGAAATATTAATTTTAGAAGTATCAACATCATAAAACATTATCATCATCTTTCTTCGCAGAATCCAACGCAATCATAAAAAAATAGGTTTCTAATTTGTAAAACGAAAGTTATGGGCCAATCTTGATCCCAATTTTTGACCGAACATTTAGAACACCCTGTGACCAGTTTTTCAAAATTCTAAATATGTAAAATATTTCCATTGTCTTCGACTACAAAAACGTGAAAACGGTTTGTGGTCGAGATATCTAGATTAGAAATAGCAAACATTATACCGAATACTCTTATCTACCTTTTTTTGTTCAGTTTTTTTTTTATATTTCGGAAAGTATTTTGACGAATGCAACGATTTCAGTACGGATGTATTCAAGTGTATATCATAAGTGGAATAATTCATCTTCTATGACCCAGGTCATAGTTGAAATGAAACAGATTAAATGAATTTGACGCTACGTACCACATAAATTCAGAAAATCCTAAATAACTCAAGAATTATCAATTTTAGGAGCATTAACATGTTAGAACACTATCATCATTTTTCTTCATGCAATCCAACGCAATCATAAAAAAATAGGGTTCTAATTTGAAAAACGAAAGTTATGAGCCAATCTTGATCCCAATTTTTGACCCAACATTTGGAACACCCTGTGATGAGTTTTTCAAAATTTTAAAAATGTACAATATTTCCACAGTCTTTGACTTCAAAAATGTGAAAACGGTTTGTGCTTAAGATATGTAGATTAGGAATAACAAACATAATACCGAATACCCTTTTCTCTCTTTTTCTTCTATGTTTTTTCTAATTCTTTTAATAAAGGTTTTTCTAACTGCCCTTGTTTAAACGCGACCCTTCGGTATTTCAATGGACTGTAATTTTTTGAAGTATGAAATTACTTGTAATGTCAAATAGAGATCAAAAAAGATATCACCAAAACAATATAATAGTGGCTCACCTTCCTCTTGTATATCGAACATACTCTCTTCTGACAAATCAATAATTCCAAAATCTTCCAAATCTACGACTCCACGATCAAATTTTCGTACGACGAATGTTCTTGCTTCCACATTTTCTTCAACAGGTGGACGGGTCGGCCAACGTTGCCACGTATACTTGAATTGGTGAAAATCAAAAGAAAAACAAAAAAAACAAAACAATTTCCGAACATTGGTCTATCCGATGTTCCCATTATCGCGAATCCCTAACATTTCCGCTCACCAAAATATGCCGATATTTTCCAATATCCAAACAAAACAAAAACCATCCCAAAAAAAAATAAATAATATATTAAAATAATTTATAAGTGTAAGACATTAATGTGCCAAACTAATCGCACTTTGGAAGAGGACTTAGCTTCGATATCCCACGCTTAGAAATCACATTTACCGAAACTACCCTCACTATCCCGTCTTTACCGGGGAACAGCTCAATGATGCGACCCATTTTCCATTTCAATGGAGGTAGTCTTTCATCATTGACCAGTACCAAGTCACCGATTTTAGCCCGAGCAGAATTGTCATCTGTCCACTTTGTTCTCTGATTTATTGAGTGCAAATATTCAGTATGCCACCGCTTCCAAAAATCTTGCTGCAATCAATTAATCAATTCCCATCTATCAAGACGATTGGTTTTTAAATGGGATAAATCTAAATCAGGTAAAGTAGAAAGAGGCTCAAGTGTCAAAAAATGACCAGGTGTTAAAGCTGATAGATCATTAGGATCTGAACTGAGCTCTGTTAAAGGCCTTGAATTCAATACTGCTTCAATCTGAATCATCAAAGTATTGAATTCTTCATATGTGAGAATTTGCTCACCAATTACCCGATTCAAGTGAGTTTTCACGGATTTTATACCGCTTTCGTAGAGACCTCCGAAATGAGGCGTAGCTGGAGGATTGAAAGACCAATTGATTCTTTCTCTAACAACTATGTCTTTCATTAAATTCATCAAATAATTACTAGCGCCAACGAAATTCGTACCACCGTCAGTATGTACGTACGAAACTCTACCGCGCCTACCTATAAAACGCCGAAATGCTGCCAGAAAACAATCTGTACTTAAATCTGATGCCAGTTCTAAATGTAATGCCTTTGTTGAACAGCAAACGAGAAGGCAAAGAGAAGCCTTTTGTGTTTTAGCAGCCTTAAACTTATTCATTTTAATGGTGAAAGGACCACCAAAATCAATGCCAACACACGAAAATGGTTTTGCTTGGGAGATTCGGAAGGAAGGTAAATTTCCCATTAAAGGTTGTACTCTTTTAGGATTTACTCTGAAATATTTTTAAGCATTTAAGCTCTGATAGCTCGTTTAGGTGATGAGATCCAATATCTTTGATGTATCAAAAATTGTAATGTTCGACAACCTGGATGCAAAAATTTATTATGGAAATATTCAATAATCATTTGAGTCAATTTATGTTGCCTAGGTAAAAGAATAGGGAATCTCTTATCATAAGAAATTTTAGCATGTACAAGCCGACCTCCAACTCTAAGTATGTCGGAGTCACACAAAAGTTAGTTTACGAAGGGACTTCGATAGAGGCCGATTTCGTTTCAAACAATTAATTTCCTCAGCGAATTCTGTGGACTGGACGTTTTTTATAATAACGTCTAATGCGAAATTAAGCTCCCTAATAGTAAGAACCCTACTCGTTGCACCATTTCCTTTATGGATGAAACGATACATATATGCAACTACCGATTGTATTTTTTCTAATGATGAGAATTTATTTAAGAGGGACAAAATGGTATTCTTTTCAGCGACCGCATTGAAGGCGTTCAATTTTTCCTCCTTCGAAGTTTCTATATCTGAAACGATGGCATCATCCGATATGGAAAAGTGGAACTTCAAAAATTCAGGTCCCGCCCACCATGTTGAATTATTTAAAAATTCAGATGGAAAACAACCTCTGGAAGCTATATCGGATGGATTTTCACATCCTCTTACATGGTGCCAACAACTAGGACTAACCTTTTCTTGAATAAGAGCGACTCTATTACCGACAAAGGTTTTCCAACGATTTGGTGACGATTTGATCCAAAATAAAGCAACCTTTGAATCAGACCAAGCAAACGTTCTTGTTATTGTCAAATTAGGCGACAACAAGGATTTGACATAATCCAAAATGTTACTAAGTAATACAGCAGCACATAATTCCAATCTTGGGAGCGAAATTTTCTTCAAAGGGGCGACCTTTGATTTAGAAAGAATTAACATTGATTTAAATTCCAAATCCGAACTTTTAACACGTAGATACGCTGCACTGGCGTAACCCTTCTCGCTAGCATCGCAAAATCCATGCAACTAACACGAACCTGTTGAAGAAATATTCAAATACCTTGGAATTTCTAGGGTTGAAAGACTCTTCAACTCTTTTTTATATCTGGTCCACAATGAAATAATAATGTCGGGGGAGAATCATCCCAACCTATTCCTAAACTCCATAAAGTCTGAGTTAATTGTTTGGCAAAAAAAGTCAAAGGTGCGAGAAATCCCAAGGGATCGAATATCCGCGACAATTCAGATAATATACTTCGTTTTGTACAATTTTCCGACAAAATGTTAACACTATGAGAGAATATATCCTTTGAAGGATTCCACTTCAATCCTAAAACTTTTATGATAGAATTATCATCGAAATTTATAGTGAACTGCTTGAATTCCTCAGGTAAAAACTTCAAAAGTTCCGGACAATTCGAACTCCACTTTCTTAAATGAATACCTGCTGTTTTGAATATCTCAATCAGTTGATTGACAATAATTCGAGCATCTTCTAATGATGCCCTACCGCTTAACACGTCATCGATGTAAATATCATTATTCAAAACAGAAATTGTTGAAGGAAAATTCATTCCCTCGTCTATTGCTAACTGTTTAATAACTCTATTTGCTAAATAAGGCGAGGATGCAACTCCGAAAGTCACTGTATTTAAGCAATATTCCTTAACTGGTTCATCTCTCGAAAACCTCCAGAAAATACGTTGATAATTTCTATGTTTAGGAGAAATTAAAATCTGTCTAAACATCTGTTTGATAACTGCCGTGAATGCAATGGAATTGATTCTAAAACGAATTAATAAACCAACTAAGTCATTTTGTAATTTTTGACCAACATACAGAGAATCATTGAGTGAAATTTCCGAAGAACATTTTTGTGAAGCGTCGAACACAACTCTCAACTTAGTCGTCGAAGAGTCCGGCTTCAACACATAATGATGTGGTTAATAAAAGATTTTATTACTATCGAATGAATTAGACTCAATCGACATATGCCCAGAATCCAAATAGTCTTGCATAAAATCTACATATTGACGACGAAGTTCCTCATTTCTGTACAAACGATTTTCTATACCTACTGAAAAATCTTCTCAGTGCGATTTCTCGAGTATCGTCAAAAACAGAATTCAATTTAGAAATGAAGGGTAATTCAACAACATATCTGCCATCAGTATTTCTCTTAGTAGTCTCTTCAAATATTGATTCAGAATTATCATCTCCTTCTGAAACGAAATTATGATCAGGTACATGCTCTAATTCCCAAAACTTCTCAAAGTACTTTCCAAAGATTCGTGCTCCGACGAATACGAAACTAAAAATGAGGACAATTCCTTTTGTGAAAATGATGTTTTCAAATCAATGCGACTAGTTAGAATCCAACCAAACAATGTGTTGACGCGATGGGTTCATTTTTATTATTCTCCACTTTACCAGGAATTAACACGCGTGCAAAAACTTCAGCCGATAAGAGCATATCAATAGAACGCGAAGAGTAAAATTCAGGATCGGCTAATTTCAAATCTTTAATATGTGGCCAATTATGAGAGGGGAAACTGAAATTGGGCATGTCCGAACTAATTTTTGACAATACGAAAACGTCAACCTCAAATTCATTGTCAGTAGCGTAACAAGAAGCGATTTTACAGGTTAAAGTGCCCCTTGGCGAAACACTAGAGTAGAGGAGTAAAGCGGGGATTGCGCCGGAGGTGCTTCAATAGGTCCCCTATACGTGCAAGATGGAACATTTTAAAACTGCGATTTGGCGCAATCGCCGATAACGATGACCACACACACACATGACAACACATACTCACTGACGCAACCTTGTTTTCGTGATGATATGTAATTTTTTAAAAAACTCAAGATTCCCTCGCTCGGATTCGAACTTGGACTTCCTTGGTCTGTTATCAGCAAATCAAAATCAAAATCAAAAAGGAGTTTATTCAGCATTATTCTACATATTTATGGCACCGGAGTGCTCATTTGTGTCTATAATCTATGTACAATTCCTACTCTAAAGTATCCACTATCAAGTATAAAATATTTTTGAATATAATTCTTTAAACAATGCAATATTTACAATAATGGGGTATCTGTTTTTATATAATATTTTAAGTTTTTTCAGGAAAAATTAGTTAAAAAACCTGATTGAGATAATTAGTATGTTATGTACAATTATTTACAATATTTACATTTGGGAGCTGGGATGTGGTTGGAGGAAAATAGGAAGGAATTGGTAGGGAAGGGGATGCTTGTTTTGAGGGTCATCATTATTGAATCTCGTTTTGGTTATGTTTTTTGTGAGTTCGTTAACGCGACACTGGTTCTCGTAGAAGTTGTTGGAGATTTGGTCGATTATTTCGCGGATAGTCGGCATTCCGCTCATTTCGTGGAGATCTGATATGCGACAATATCTATTTTGATTATTGGCTAATCGGAGGCAATTGTTTTGGAATGTTTGTAGTGGTCGAAGGGGTCGCGGTCGTGAGTGGCAGAAGGCAGGCGCTGCGTACGTGATTATTGGTCGGATGATTGTTTTATAAATAAGGATCTTATTCTTTGAATTTAATTTGCTTTTCCTGCATAAGAGTGGATATAGTTTCGTTTTGGCCGCGTAACCTCGGACGAGGGTGTTTTTGATATGGGCGTGGAAGTTGAGTCTGTGGTCCAGCGTCATGCCTAGGTATTTCACCGAGTTTTGGGGTGTTATCTGGTGACCGTTCATTCTTAATTTATTCGCTATTCGTATGTCTGTAGTTCGCCTGCTGAAGACTATCTGTTCGGTTTTTGCTTCGTTAATAGTAATTTTCCACTTTTTGTAGTATTTCAACAATATGTTTGCGTGATATTGAAGTTTACAATTTGCCGCGGGTGCCCATCCGGAGTGGGCGTAGACTGCAGTATCATCTGCGAATAGTCCGCGGTTTGTACCCGGGAAGGTTGGGAGGTCGTGAATATAAATGTTGAATAGTCTTGGGCCTACAACAGAACCTTGAACAATGCCTGCCTCTATGTTTATTGGATCTGATAGGGTGTTCGCAATTTTTACTCGGAATTTTCGCCCTGTTAGATATGAGTGAAGAATTTTGATTATACCTGCGGGAAAGTTCAGTCGGATCATCTTACATATTAGTCCTTCGATCCAGATCTTATCGAAGGCTTTCTCGATGTCTAAGAGAAGCATTACTGTGTGGTTTCTCTTATTGAAATTTCTTATTATGTCGGTGACTATTCGACATATTTGTTGAACGGAACTATGTTTTTCTTTGAATCCGAATTGATCTTTATCCTGCATGTCTACTTTTTTTATTATTGTTTTTATTCTATTAATTAATACTTTTTCAGTTAATTTACTGATGGATGACAACAGACTAATCGGCCTGTAGCTGTTTGGGTCTGATTTATTTTTCCCCGGTTTAGGGATAGGTATAACAATGGCCGTTTTCCATGAATTCGGCCAATGTTGTAGGGTGAGGATGGAATTGATTATATAGGTCAATTGAACTACTGCTTTTTGAGATAGGTTCTTGATTAGTTTGTTGTCAATTTCATCCATTCCAGGTGCCTTATTATTGTGTAGTGTTTTTATTATTGATTTCAATTCTGTCGGGTTGGTAAAAAACTGTTTGTTTGGGGTATTATCGTTGTTCGAACTCACGAAATTTTTGACTGCGTTTTCTATTTCTTTTTGTTCGTTATCGTTAGTTTGCGGAAGTAGGTGATTCTTTTTGAACGTCTGAGCGAATATTTTCGTTTTCTCTACGTTTGTAGTGTAATTTGTAGCGTTTTCTGTTAATGTTGGAATAGCTTCGAATTTCCTATTGAATATTTTTGCTGTTTTCCAGAGGGAATTATCTTTAGGGCTCAATTTGCTTATTTTTTCACCCCATATATCGTTCTTGAATTTACTTATACACTGTGTTATCTCTTTCGTGAGGTAGTTCATCAAATCTTTATCTGCCATGATTCTATTTAACTGCCATCGCTTTCTGATTTTGTTTTTATACCTTATAAGTTCGATTATATATTCTGGCAGCTTGTCTTCGCGAGGTTTTTTGATAATTTGTGGGATGGATTTGCATTTCGCATATTTGATTGCCTCTGAAAACTTTTCGACTTCAGATTCCAGCAGATCTATATTGGTTATGTTGTTATTCATTTTTATGTTTTTATCCAATTTTGTTCGAAATGTATTCCAATTTGCATTAGAGTAATCACTCGTTAGCTGTTGGGGAGTATGATCAATTTGATTTAGGTGGATTTTAAAAACTACGGGGTTATGGTCTGAGGATAGTTCAGGTAGTGATTCTGGTTCGGAAATGTTGTTGAAATTCTTAGATACTATTATGTCTATTATTGAGGGAGTCGAATTGTTTGTAGGGTAATGGGTAGGTTCTTCTGGGAAGTGCAGGTTACATTCATCGTTGGATTCTAGGAAGTTGAGTAAGGTATTCCCGTTTGTGCTTCTTGTACCGCATATCCAGTTTTCATGTCGGGCGTTGAGATCCCCAATAAGAAGAACTTTATTACGTCTGAGTAGTTGAGATAGGCAGTGATCCGAAAAGTTGTTATTTGGGCTATTGTAGGCGGCAATTAGGGAAAGTTGGTTGGCGATGCGAACTCCGATGTTTTCTATACTACAGGTAATTTCATGCAGAGGGGTGAAAGGAATGCCGTTCTTGATGAGTATTGCAACTCCTCCATGACCAGTGTCGCCTGGACGATCTCGTCTTATTACCTGATAACCGTTTATATAGAACTTTTGTGTCGATTTGAGCCTAAGTTCGTTTAGGAGCAAAATGTCTATTTTATGGATTTTCAGAAAGTGGGATAGTTCCGGGTGTTTTCTAGATACACCATTTGCATTCCAGGTAGATATTGTGAGTTTAGAATTCATCGAATTTCAGGTTGGATGTGAATTCTAGCATAATATGAAATTTAGCGGAGCTATTCGGAGCTTTTTCTAAGAGGCTATTTAGTTTTCGAAGGGATTCGATAAATTTTGTTATGTTTATGTGTTCATTTAGGATTGAGAATTGATTTTGCATTTCTAAGAAGGGATTGAAAGGGGTGTTACCGTGCCTTGCACTGGGGGATATTATAGGGTTATTATTATTATTAACCGAGTTCACTGATGTATTTACACTCGCGACTTGGGGATGATTTGCACCTGTACCGGCTCTTTCAGCGCTTTTCCGTCTTAGTTCCCATATGTTGTCTTTTGGTGTAGGAGCTTCTATATACCTCTTTTGAGGTGTGGGTTTGGCCTTCGTTGCTCTTCTCTCAATTATCCTGATGTAGGCATTGCATGTCACGCTATTCGCGGGATGATCACCGTTGCAATTCGCACACTTGGCTGGAGTTGTCTTTGGTTTTGGGCATTCTTGGGTATGATGTCCTTCGGCGCATTTGAGGCATACTAAGCTCCTGTTGCAGTTCGAGGTTGCGTGTCCCCATAGTTGACACCGATGACATTGGATAACCTGCTTGTTCGATGTGTATCTATGCCACTTTATACAGGTATAGTTCAGCACACGAACTTTTTCTATTTCTTTCAAGGTTATGCTTGCGTCTGTTATCACCAGGAATGTTGGGGATTTAGTTCCTTTCATTTTGTAAACGGTTTTCACCGGAATATTGTTGATGTCATTCATTTCTGCAATAATTTCGTCTGGTTCTGGATTATTATCGAGTCCTCTCAAAACGAAGGCGTGGGTTTTATTTTCTTTCAGCGTGAATGTGTGAAATTCTTGACCACACTGGCTGAAATATGTCACTAGCTTTTTGTAGTCATCTATGCGTTCGCATTGTATGCTTGATGAATGTTTTCCATATTTTATGTGGAAATTTCCAGAAATTTTGTTTTTTATGTGGACGATTGTTTCTTTGTGGTTGGTAAAAGTGCCTTTTACCACGATTGGTGGGGGCCTCTTCGGCTTTTTAACAACTGTGTTTTGATTGTCTTCCTCCTCCTTTTCTTCTACTTCTACACTGTTCAGCGGGGTAAATTTGTTATTAACTCTTACCTCGTGGGGTTTTATTTGATTCGGTGCACTTGTGCTTGGATGAGTGAAATGAGGGTTCATGCTATCCGTTATACGCGAGCGTTTTGTATATTTGGTTTCTTCATCTGGCGCGGAGTTTCTTTCTTCTGTTGTGTTCGTTATTGTTCTCTTGCACACTTTTTGCTGTGTGGATACTTCCATCTCGGCATCTACGATCTACAAATGTGCTTATTTATCAAACGTATCCAAGTTCTTATTATATTTATGTCTTTCACTCGAACAAGAAGTTGCATAGCTCTATGGAATGAAGAAATGTCACATACCTCCATTATTCCATCAACTCAATCTGGAACAGCGGTGTTGATTTTGTGAGTCCTACGATCTCCTTCATTCCAATTAATTTTATTCCATACTTCTGACTGTTCAGCTCATCCAAAGGTTCTTTCAAAACCAATGTTGCTCTTTTTGGTAAAAAAAAATTTTTATCTGCAAGTTCTAAAAGAATACAATCTCCATATACGGTCGTTACCAGTTTTGCATCCAATATTGCATGAATGGAGTTGAGTTCCAATGTGTTCATAGGCACAACTTCTTTATTTTCAACTGAAAGAGCACCCCTCTCATTAATTTTATTAAGATCCATTTTTTTTTTCTGATAGGTAGAAAAAATAGATTTCCTTTTTTTCAATAAAAGCAGATAATACTCACATTTGATTTGGTAGAGATCAACAGAACACTTTGTTATTGATTCATCAACATCCACTGAAGAATTTACTCAGTTTATTCAGCTTTTTATATCAGTGATTTGGGTGCGCAGTTTCTTCACCGTAACCACAGACAATCTCAGGATGCTTGAAATAAGTATTTCCTAATTTCAGACCTTTTCCACAAACCAGGAACGGAAAATTCTTCACTATGACTACATGAGGATGCTGTGGTTATTACGAATCATTTTTGAGACATACTTTCCAAACAAAGGGATATCAAGAAAAAATTTTATTTATTATAACGTATTCAATTGACATTCAATTTCATTGAGTATTTTGTCTTTGATGAAAATCATGCAATCACATAAAATCAAATTTTCAATCGATGAATTGAGATTACAAAAAATTGTAATTAATTCATCAATAGACTTTACACTATGTGTTTTCAGAGCAACTATAGCATTCAAAAAATTTTTGTAGTAGGCTTGAAAATAGAGATTTGATAACATTTCTAATCTAGATTTTATAAATTGATCATGAAGTTCTACAATATTCGATCCATCTTGTGAAATAAAATATAAATTATTATCATTCCTCGAAACATGTAATATTTTGAACCCATTTACTGTGGTAGTTACAATAGAAATGTCTTCAATAAATCTGATGTCGTTGGCTTCATTCAGTTTGAGGATCTCAATAAACAGCAGCCATTGCTTAGAATCAAATGATATAGACACTTTTCGTCCTAAGTTCTGTGAGTCTTCATTATTGGATATCCTTACAGATGGAATCATACACTGTATCAAATGATGCTGTGTCCTGATAACCGAAAATGATGTTCAATCGAAGTCAAAACTTGGAATGATAGCTTGAATACAATTTGTTTGATTTATTGATCCAGGAGTCATGTGATTTGTCCAATCCTAACCACCTGACCAGTACTTTTTTTCCTTTTTTACGTAAAATTTTTTCAACTAGATATACATCAGAATATTTTGCTTTTTGAAGTTCTGGTTCATAAAAAGCTCCTCTAATAGGTTGTCCTTGTAAATCATCAAGCAGATAGGTAACAGGATTGGTAATTTGAATCTTGCTGATTTTGAATATTTCAGTTGTCCAATTCGACAAATAACCCTCACTGAAAACATGTTTGAACTTGCTTATTCTCACCATATCTCCAACTTCAAATTTACCATGAGCGGTAATTTTAATATGATTGTATCGATTCTTGAGGAGAAATTGTTCATTTGTCTCATTTACTTCACTAGGTTTCCTACCAATTGTTCTATGTTTCACATTATTGTATTCATGAATGATAGTAGGTAAAATATCTAACCATCTGTATGTGCCATTCAAACTAAATGTTTTGAATATTTTTTCTTTGATTGTGCGTATAACTCGTTCAACAATTGCAGCTTTTTTCGCATTATACGTGTTATAATGATTAATATTATATTTCTTCATCAGGTTTTTGAACTTGCTATTGAAATATTCCTTTCCTTGATCTGTTTGTAATTTTTTAGGACTTTGTGCACTCTCCTTCAATATTTCTGTAAATGCCCTAGATTCTTCTGCACCTTTCGTTTTCAATGCTCTAACCCATATGAATTTGGAAAAGCAATCAATTATAACAAGTATCCTTGTTATTTATGCTAGTGAAAATGGCAATCATGAATTGATAAATTTATGATTGCCACTAGCATAAATACGCAGTTCTATTAAATCACCCTGCCATAAATCATCTATACTTTTTATGATTGTACGTCTACGTAAAAAATTTTTTCGAGCAGGCCTATGCAGTTCACTAACCACTTGAATTTTTTCTTTAGAGTGATGATGCTTCATTGTCGGTGATTGAATAAGGAGTGGAAATCCTGTTTTTTAGAGTCCTCAATTCATTTCTTATCAGATTCAATTTCATATCCATACTTACTGTCATTGTTTTTCTGTATGTTTCAACAAATTTTTCGAAGTCTTTCTCTAAATTGTATTTCAATTTCACGAATTTGTTTTCCAGTTCAGAATTCAGACTGATTTTTTCAAAATGGTTTTGTATAATTTTCTCTTCAATGGCTTTCAAAGAGCTGGTAACGTTGGCCAACTCAAGATCAAGGAAATCTTTAATTACCACATCTTTTTTTTCTGTAGGTATTTCAACATTACATAGTTTACGATTACCGAAATCATAATTTCCTTCAGCTGTTAAGGGAAAAATGTGATGTTCAAAACGTTTACGTTTAAATTTATTTTCTTCTGCATGAGAGGTACTTCCAAACTTATTGAAAGGCATTTTGAAACTGAGATTACTTTTAATTCCCATTATTAATATATTATATTGGATTCACTTAGTTCTTCGATTATAGATTGTATTTCATTATCAACAGATGTATTACCTGCTTCTTTCGATGCATAAAGTAATCGCAAACGATCAATTATTATCTCGTTTACATCATCATAATAAATATATTCGATTGGTTTTTCGTTATATGTCATCAAACTTCCTCCTTGATTGGAAGTAAGAGGTTTTATAATTTCAAGCCATTTATATCCATTCGTTTCACGTCGTTGCTTTGTAGCATCGAAATCTCTTCTATGAACGTTCGTTAAATTCAAAATTGTTTTATAATATTGTAAATCATCTTTTGTAAAATCGGATGGTTGTTTATCGAATAATAAACTGTAGAGCCCTGCTGTGCTTGGAAGTCGTTCATTATGTCACTAGTTTTTTTATCGAAATTGATAACCTTGCTACCTAGAAACCATTTCGAAATTTTGGCATCGTATTTAGGTCCATATGTTGGATCATTTGAATTACTCTGATCATTCGATAACCATATTGATGAAACGTATTTTCTTGCTTCAACTGGATACTGCTCTAAGTATTCATCGACAATCGAATGATCCTCTACATAATCTTGGATTTGTTGAATTTCTTCTTTGGTTTTATCAGGGAAAACATCCTCTTCTTCATCAGTTTCAGCTTCAATATTTGTGGGTAGAAATCTAGGAGATTTGTTATACGAGGGTTTTTGGAATAATGATTCAGGTCTCTCTGAAGCAGATTTGAACCTGTCAGCTAGCTGTTCGAAGTTGTGCCGGACTGGCATGAAGCTGTGTTGGATCTGCTAGGTGTGCTGTATGGAGCTGTGTTGGACCTGTCAGGTGTGCTGTATGAAGCTTTGTTGGACCTGTCAGGTGTGCTGTATGAAGCTGTGTTGGACCTGTATGGAGCTGTGTTGTTTTCAATAAACCAGCTATTTGTTTATCTTCTATACTATGTAGTTGTTTGGTAATTGGTTGAAATAATTGGAAGATTGCTTTATCATCTTCATGTTGTCCTAGTTTGAATGTAAGAAACTTCTTCCTCCCATCCTCCACAAGTTGTTGTATTTTACGTTATCTTTGATTCTCAAGATCACTCTTCATTTTGACTGGGGTTCACTTATACTGAATGTGATTCATAGAACTCAATATATTCATGTACTTTCATTATCGTTGTCATCCACTATAGTAAATAATGGGTTATTATTTTAAATATCAAACAATTTTTTCGGTATAAGTCATTTTTATTGTTTCGAAGAAATTTTTATATATCGATCAAACCCTTGACGATAGCGTCCTCCGTTAATATCAAAGTTTTTAACAATAACAATGAATCCATACTTGTTTGCATTCCAACAAAACGCACACAGATGTTTGAATTCTTCAAAGGTCATATCTGGAGAGACATGTTCATCGAATGCATGTTTTACATTAGTTTCATCTTGTTTAAATAACACAATAATATTCATATTATCACGACATAAATGTTTGCTAGCCATCACGTATGTCTGACATAATAACGCAACATCGATTGCTTTATGTCGGCCCATAGAGTAATATGCTTTAATCTTATCTTGTTTGTCTCCTACAACATCATCGAAAATAATGATTGAATTTTTTTCAGCGTCATTGGGATCAATTATATCATCATTCTCCTTGAAAGGATGATAACCTATTTCTGGCACACCTTTCAGCACCTTCTCCAGTAATTGATATTTGGGTTGGTATAGGCTTTTAGAATAAATATAGATATTCTTGAAACGTAATCCGTTCGGGGATAACAATAAACTCAAAAGAGCATTTGATTTACCTGACCCAACTAACATTTTTTGTTTCATAATGGTAACGGTTACGTTCTGATTACCTATTTCATAAAACCTAAGAACCTATCAATTGTTCGCGAAACGTTTTCTCTACTCTTATAAAACTCCTATAGCACTTAAATGGAGAATCTTATAAAGGTAACGGAGACTAAGTTTTAGTACCATATAAAACTTTAACTCTCCATATATTTGTAACTAAGAGGTTGTCGCTACCTTTATAAACCATAAAAAGGTTTCATAGTGGCAAGGAATACATTTCCGTTACCACTATAAAACCTATAGTGCTTATAAAGACCCAAAAGAGAACCGCCCACTTTTAGCTTCATCTCCTTCTACAGTGCTTGTTTACAATATTTTCTTGTCCTTGTCGTTATTATTCTGCATCTATTCTGAAGTTTAAAGGATAGATTCTCACTTTGTCATGATGAAAATGGCGTATTTTACAAGTATGTTATTATACTTGTAAAATACTTCGACAATTTTCACTAGGGACTTGATTTTGTTTGGCAGGAAATATTTATCGAGTAATTTTGCATTTTACCGTACCTAAAACTGAAGCGCCCCCGTTTTGGGCTCTCTAACAGTTTATTGTTAAAAAAACCTGAAATTTAAAATTATCTCTCATAAATCAAATAAGCTGCCAAACATTCTTCAATCCCACGTTCTTGAAGAAATTCGTCTTTAAATTTCAGTAGTTTTGTCCAAAATAAAACATTCTTCTCCTCTGTGGGGATATTTATGTCAATTCTAACGCAAACATAAAAATGGCCACCATATGAAAGGACGCCATGTTCACCATTTCGCTTTCTCCAAACTTATAGTTTCATATGAGCCTTCAAGTAATAATAAACACCTTGAAAACTCTCATAAAACTCATCTAGGTGTCATATGAGATCATTACTCTTGCAATAAAACCTTAGGTGCTTTTTTGATACTTACAGTTCTATAAGTTACCAAAAAGGTGTTCATAGAAACCTTCGTTACCGGTATAAAACTAGAAGTAACTGGAAAACCAATTGAAATCGGTAGTTCCCAAAAGTCAAATGTCAATTACATAACCCCACTTCTAAATATTATTTGTTTCCAGAGTGTCAGTGAGTAGCTTTTACCCGAAAAGTATTCTTTATGAAAATTTAAACGAAGCCCTTAGAATTAGACAAATCATGCCCTTCAAAATAATCCAAGCAAAGGAAGATGGGAAAACTACACCGTCTTTGACTGTAGTGCCAAGCGCAGGAGAGTCCTGCGGTGTGTTGTTTAGGCCCCCTAAGAAAGTAAATAAGTAAAAAGAGAAACAAACTTATACGAGACCCAAATTCAAAACCGGAGTCTGATTGGCAGCAAAATGAATGTGTTAAAAAAAGAATAATTCTATTATGTGAATCGGCGGAATCGAAGTTCCTTGGCCCCTTTCTCCATCGGTGATAGTTGAAGTATTTTTTTCTAAAAATATTATTTCTTGAACAAAGTCTATGTTTGGCCCCTTTCATTATCAGTGAATTTATTTCTGAGTGATTTTTCACCTGATGGTGTGCTTCGCAAAATATTTTCGTGGGCTTTGGCGAACTTTCTATGAAAGCTGCTACTCTATTTAATCTTTTTCTAATTTTTTCTGTATTGTGACATATTCATTCACTTACAATCAGAGAAAATACGCACAAGTTTTGATTAATCACTATGAAGTGCCGCACTATTTCTATGAAAACGTTTTTACTGGGCTTATAAGTTTTATAAGATTCTTCAGTTTTTGTAGTGGCAGTAAAATATTTATCAGGTGCCTAAAGATTTGTAAGAGTTTTGACGAAGTGAGCTATGAAAGCCAAGAGTAAAAGTTTTATAAGACGGTATTTAAGAACGCTATAAAACCCTCTTATAAAACTTTAAGTAACCAACACCAAAGGTTTTATAGATGAGGTAACGGAAACGTTCTGGATGCAATGTTATAAAACTTCAAGTATTTTGGTATTTTCTGGACCTTTAAAAAAACTTGTTACACCAATAGTTTTCTTATAAAACCGTTATAAAAGTTAAGGTTCTTTATAAAGCTCTAATAAATATCCGTTACCGTTTAATAAAACTTCAGGTTCCTGAAAATGTTAGTTGGGTCCTGTCATTAAAATTCTGCAACTATCAGGAAACAAATCACCATGTTTCGAGGGTCTTTCTTTTTCCAGTATATCTAAATTATCCACTGATAAAACGGTTTGTTGTTGTTCAATTTCCATCTTACAATCAACTGAGGCAATACTCACTCCATACAATTTTATATTTATAAATACATTGTCATTGCCACTTTGTATTTTATGAGATATGTCGCACTGTATGTATCCTTATTTCTATTTTTTGAGCCCTATAGATTTTGATCTTGGCTCTTGATCTAAATAAATAATAATAATAATAATAATAATAAAAAAAATATTTCGTATGATTTCTCAGTATCATGCTGAATTTTGTGAATGGTGGGGGCCTCATTAATTCCATCATAAATAAGCTTCCTATTGAGCTTCATTTACCAGGTATGTAGATTTATTCATGATGCTGTAAATATCATTCTCATATTCATGTTTTTTTTTTCAGGATATTCATATTGTGCCCCGGGTACTAAGCTACAGAAACGATTAGATAGAGGTGATTTAGGGGTCAACCCTTTAGATCAAGCGTGTAAGGTTCATGATATTGCCTATAGCAGAACTAACGATTTGAGAGAAAGACATAAAGCAGATAAACAATTGGAAGATAATGCTTAGAATCGTTTTCGTTCAAAAGAAGCTTCTATAGGAGAGAAAACTGCGTCACTTTTAGTGACCGGTGCCATGAAAGCTAAACGAAAATTAGGAATGGGACATCGGAAATCTTTTCGAACTGCTGTACTCAATCCAATCAATGAAGTACTCAGAAAATCGAAACCTGGGGATTTGAAGAAATCTGCTTCCATAGCTCTGAGAGCAGCAAGAGCGGCAGTGAAAAAAGCTGGTGGAAAAAGTAAAATAAGAATTCCACGAATTTTACCATTTGAGAGTAAATCTGGAGGAGTATTACCAATAATGGGTATTTTAGCTGGCTTAGGAGCATTAGGGTCAATGTTAGGAGGAAGTGGTACAGTCGCAAATGCTGTTATAAATGCCCGAAGTGCGAGAAAAAAGTTGGAAGAAGAAAAAAGACATAATAAAGCGATGGAATCTATTGGACACGGATTATTTTTGAGAAAGATGCATAAAGGTTATGGTTTATATTCGAAGAAGCAAAAAAAAATCCCTCTGAAAAGTTTGCCTCCAAGAGCATTATATTATTATGAGATATTAAAATATTGTAAGAGTATTCCATATTTTCGAGGAGTGTTCATGCGAAATACTTTACCAACTGCTATAAAAGGCAGAGAGTGTGGTGTTTTGAATTTAGACAGTTCAAATGGTCCAGGAACTCACTGGGTTGCATATGTCAAAAACGGAAATCACGTGAAATATTTTGATAGTTATGGAAATTTGAAACCACCCCAAGAATTGGTTCATTATTTCAAAAACTCTATTATTAAGTATAACAGAACCGATTATCAGAAATCTAATTCATTCAATTGTGGTCACTTGTGTTTGAAGTTTTTAACGTCGAGAATATTATAAATAAAAGGATACTTTGTTTCATTTCATCAGTCATGTCAATGCTCTTCACATTGAAAGATCGATCTCCGATACTTTCAATCGACTTACCTACTCCAATAGAATTAGATCCAAATTATCATTATGGTCTAGCGTTGATTGGCTTCCACACTTTCAATTCAATTCCAAATATTGATGAAACTAATAATAAATTCTACTTTTATGAGAGAAGCATTGATGAACAACTCCATTCAGAAAATTTCATACCAAAACTGTCGTCTAACCCACAAGTGAAACCGAAAAGTGATATTGGAGAAACTTTGAAAGAGAAGAGGAAAGTAATTGTTATTCCCACAGGAGCCTATGAAATAGGTGATATTGAAGAATTCTTGAAGAAGAAACTACTCTCAGAAGAACAGTATAAAAGTGGAGGTGAAGACATATTTTTTTTACGTCCTAATCTGAATACACTAAAGAGTGAAATATATCATAAAAATTTTTCAATTGATTTTTCAGAGGACGATACTTTGGGTAAAGTTTTAGGATATTCCAAGAGAATTCTTAATCCAAATCACATACATGAATCTGATGTAACTGTAGATATCGTGAAGGTTCAAACTATCCACATAGATAGTAATATTACAGAAGGAGCTTTCTATAACAATAGGCCCACACATACAATTTATGAATTTTCTCTCGATTCTGATGCAGGCCATAGCATTGACGAAGTGCCTAGAAATTTAATTTATTTCTCATTGACTACATCAAGAATCTACAATATCACATTGAAGGTGCTCGATCAAGATTCTGAACTTGTTAATTTCAGAGGTGAAGAGATAATTATACGATTAGAATTGCAAAGATGGTCTTAATAATCAATTCTTCATCATCATATAAGTATATGTACCCCACTCCTGTACATATCAGTAGTCAATAAGTCGTGCAAGAAGTTGGGTGGAAAAGTCACCTTAAGAAATAAAATATTCTTAAAATCTATCGGATATGCTATCCAACCAGACATTCAATCTTTATTCACCAATCAACAACGATGAATCCATCAGCAAAGTAGAAACAAGAACATATTTACCATTCATCAAATCTTTCAATAATAACGATTCAATCGAAGTTTCAATAAATCGATCAGATACATGGCTCTTCATGCATGATGCAGTACTTATCATTAAAAGTCAACTTGAAAAAACTGCAGGAAATGGAACAATTAAGTTGGTTCCGAATTGTGGAGCATTCCTTTTCGATTCGATCTCCTATGAATTACATGGAACTGAGATCGATTCGGTTAGAGAACCAGGATTGATAAGTACAATAAAAGGATATCTGTGCTACGACAAAGATTCCGTCAGAGAACTAGAAACAGCTGGATGGACATATCCTAACGATCCAGAAATAAATGGTGATGGAAGTTTTATATTCAGAATACCTCTCAAACATCTTTTGAATTTCTTCAACGACTATCATTTAGCTATTTGTGGAAAACAAACCATTCGACTCATAAGATCACAAAATGATAATAATGCCATGAAAATTACTGCTGGAACTGGAGAATCTGTTGGGGTTACAAAAGGGCAAGTCAAAATCCATCAATTGAATTGAAAGTCAAACATATTCATCCCAATGATGTTTTGAAGATTGAATTACTTGAATCTATGAAATCAAATCGACCAATATTATTTCCATTCACAAAATGGGAAATTCATGAATTGCCCAATTTAACAACTAACTCTCTAACAGAAATATGGACTGTTAAGACTACTTCTATTATTGATTATCCTAGATTTATTATATGCTGTTTTCAAACCAAAAAGAAAAACATAAGTACAGAAGATCCTACATTATTTGATAATATTGATGTTTCTGATGTTCGACTGTTACTGAACGGTGAATTTATTCCTCAAGAAAATTCAAGATTGAACTTTAAGAATAATGATTATAGTGAAACCTATTATAATTACACTGAATTTACAACTAGTTATAATAACTTAAAAATCAATCCTTTAATTCAATATTCAGACTTCAAAAACAGATGCTTATTTGTTATTGACTGTTCAAGACGTAGTGAATCTTTCAAATCATCAACCGTTGATATAAAACTTGAGATAGAGTCTAGATCAGGTTTCCCCTCCTCAACCAGAGCCTATTGCATTATTGTATACGACTGTATAATGGAGTATTTACCTTTAACTGAAACAATTCCAA
Organism: Hippodamia convergens; assembly: GCA_038502775.1. Classification (NCBI taxonomy): domain Eukaryota; kingdom Metazoa; phylum Arthropoda; class Insecta; order Coleoptera; family Coccinellidae; genus Hippodamia; species Hippodamia convergens. The sequence goes on from JAVSIQ010000419.1 coordinate 37,631, forward strand.
AATTGACATCAATATGAGCACAATGATTGTTCTTGATATGCAAGGGTTTGTGATTAACAAAGAATTCATAGTGAAGGAATTGGCAGCATCAAATGGATATCAAATATATCATTTAATTTTTAAACCACCGATAGACTTCGAAATGTTATCAAATAAAGATAAAACCGGTGTTAGATACTTGGAACGTTTTCATCACGGATTACAATATAGTGAAGATTTTGTGAACTATGAGGATCTGGATAACATTATTCGTGAAATTTTGTATGGAGCTGATACTGTTTATGTAAAAGGCCACCAAAAATATGATTTGTTGAAAAAAATATCTAGATCCAGGACAATAATAATTAATTTGGAGGATCAAAACCCAGGAAAATTTGAAAAGCAAACACCTAAATGTATGGCTCATAGAGGTGATTCGAAAAGTTGTAGCATAAATAATTGCAGAAAATTGTTCCAATGGTTGATTGATAATGAAATTATTGCAAGAAACAACCCTTATAAGTGGAATGGAGTTTTCAATGATAGAAATAGATTTTCCTCATTAAAATGTAGTACCTCTAAACGTGTTTCATTAAATACTATACTATACTATAGTAGATTTTTTGTGTCAATTTGACCCCCACCCCTTTGCATAAGGATATAATAAACATAATCAGTGTGCAATCTGCATTCAAATCTTAAATTTCAAGATGATATCACAGGCTTGTTATGAATGTGTTGTCATGTCATTGATATGTCATCCCCGCCCGCCAAAAGTGAATTAGCGCCGGTTAGTTAGTCAGAGTTGTTAATTAGTCGTTGGCTGTTGCTTGTTACATGTAGCCGTAGTGGTAATAAAGGGAATTTGAGAATATCAATATTGTTGATATATTATGGTGAATTATGTATAAGAAAGTTGAGTTTGTTGAAGGATCCAAATTATGTACAATCAATCTGATGGTTAAATGGGCGTTTGCTCATAGAGAGGCAAGAAAAGGTCCTTGGGAACAATTCGCAAGGGATACAGAAAGGTTTAGACGCAGAGCGAATAATTTTAAAAGTGTATTGATTCGATTTCTTCAACCTGAATATCGTCAAAAAATTTATCACGAAAGATTCAAAGACTAATGTTCAAATACTTCGAGTTTCAGTTTGAGTTCATTGGGTCACAATGTTCCTCACAGCTGATATCTAATAAAGAATAATTATTCAGAAACAGAATCTGTCAGATTGACTGAATCGATGTTGAAAATAAATAATCCATTCTAGTACTATTTTATTCTTGAATGTATTAAGATTGTAATAAGATCGATCATTTTTTTTATGATTATTATATAAACGTGATATGTAATATATTGAAATCAATAGAGATTATTGTAAGCCTATTGTCTTTATATTTACGAGCCGGACACCGGGCCTCCCGATAGTCAGGTTTCCGGGGCACCCGCCCCCCAGGGGGTCAGATCACCGGGTCACCGGGGGTCCGCCGGGTCCCCTGGGGGGTGGTGTTGGCTCATTGGGGTTCTTGTCTGTCTATCTGCTGTCTGTTTGCCCGAGCAGCAGCTCAAGATCCAACACCGCGTATCTCTCTCGCTCGCTCGCTCTCTCTCTCCCTCTCTCTCTGTCCCTCTTTCTCCATCGTTCTACATACACATTTCGTGCAGATTTTACCGTCGTCGAAGTGGCCGAGCGATCCAACAGCGCGGCGGCTGATAGCAGACCAAGGAAGTCCAGTTCGGATCCGAGCGAGGGAATCTTGAGTTTTTTTAAAAATTACATATCATCACGAAAACAAGGTTGCGTCAGTGAGTATGTGTGGTCATGTGTGTGTGTGTGTGTGTGTCATCGTTATCAGCGATTGCATCGCAGTTTTAAAATGTTCCATCTTGCACGTATAGCCTATTGAAGCACTTCCGGCGCAATCCCCGCTTCACTCCTCTACTCACTAGAAACATTTCCAATGCCATGTATTGAAGTAGCGATTGGAGTGTATTTGAAACCCAATCTGTTCATACATTTTGATGTAATAAAACTAGCTTGACTGGCATTATCGAGAAGAGCACGTATTTTTTGCTTATTTCCACAAGCATCAAGCACGAAAATTTCTGCTGTTGATAGCAAAACGAACGAATTTTCGGAAATATTTAGAAATCTTATCAACATCACTGGATGTTTGCAAAGAAACTGTTTGACCTATAGCATTTTCAGATACATTAGTTCTATTCGAAAACTCAGACGTGATGTCATTTTTATATGACGGTGAATTTGAATTTTCTGGTTTTTCTATAGAAGAACGATTTTCTTCAGGAACATCAGGTTTCCTGTCAAAATGTAAGAGAGAATGATGCCTTTTATTGCCACAAACACTGCATGACGATTTACTTGCGCAATTATTACAACGATGCGATGCTTGTAAACATTTCAAACATAAACGATGGTTTTTTGCAAGCGAAAATCTAACTAATTCATAAGGCGAACGATTTTGAAAAGTATTACATTTTGTATTGTTATGATTAGAAGAAACATAGAATACACACGCCATTCCTTAAGCTCTATCAGAATTCACAAGAAGCGAAGACTTCGAATATTGATTCTTAGATGCATATCTAGACGCATGATTTGAAAAATTCCTTTTCTTATCCAAGAATATTGAAAAGCGGAAAATCCCAGCCATCAACATTGAAATCTAAATTATCCAAAGCAGTCAAATTTTCGGTGAATGTAGAAAGCATTTTTGGCAAATTATTCACATTTTCCTTTTCCAACTTCGGAAAGTGAAAAACTTCGTTCCAATATGAAACAGCTAATATCCGCTTGTTATTATATCTTTTCAACAAACTTTGTAATGCAATTGGATAATTCTCACCTGACAATGCAACCCTTTTGACAATCTCTAATGGTTCTTTACAAGTACTACCTAAAAAGTATTGAAATTTTTCAATATTACTAAGAGCCATATTTCCATCGATCAATGAAAGAAATAAATCCCTATAATTTGGCCATTCTTTCAGAACGCCATCAAAAGCCGGAAAAGTAATTTTAGGCAGTCTGACATGAGATATGGGAGACTTAGTATCTTCTTTACTCTGATCAACTTTCTCTTTTAAATTGAAATGAATTGCCTTAATAGCAAAATAGTGTTTATCAACAACACTTCGAATATTTTCATGAGACTCAAAGTCTTCAGAACTCTCGCCTGCCTTAAGGCTTATAATTTTGAAATGACTAGCCTCAAACTGTTTGTAAATAGAATCCAATCTATTTACTCTGATACGAAGTTCTTAAATCAAAGATTTATCGATTTCAGCTCTCTGAGCCACTTCAAAAATTTCATTAATACGATTAATAGTTACAGATCGCTAATCGTAGCGATCTGAATCGCTAAATTAACTTGAGTGTCTGCTGGTGGCATATTGAAATATGTGATTGAACAAATAATCACAAAACCTTTCTGAAGAAAATTAAGTCTGACAACAATGCTCGAACGAAAATCGAGAATATTTGAATTTTCAATACGCTGAAAACAAAAACTGCGATAATAAATGTACCATATGACAATGGAAATTATCTCTGGTTTTATACGAGCTAAACGAGAGAACATATGCTAATACGGTTATCCGAATGAAAATTGACAATTTTTTATTCCCAATGAATAATTAAATAACCGAATTTCATCAAATAACTCAAACTGAAACACTATTTCAGAAACGAAATCTAAAATCTGGCGCCGAATGGATCAATGTTTAAACGCGACCCTTCGGTATTTCAATGGACTGTAATTTTTTGAAGTATGAAATTACTTGTAATGTCAAATAGAGATCAAAAAAGATATCACCAAAACAATATAATAGTGGCTCACCTTCCTCTTGTATATCGAACATACACTCTCTTGTGACAAATCAATAATTCCAAAATCTTCCAAATCTACGACTTCACGATCTAATTTTCGTACGACGAATGATCTTGCTTCCACATTTTCTTCAACAGGTGGACGGGTCGGCCAACGTTGCCACGTATACTTGAATTGGTGAAAATCAAAAGAAAAACAAAAAAAACAAAACAATTTCCGAATATTGATCTATCCGATGTTCCCATTATCGCGAATCGCTAACACCCCTTATACAGTTAGCATTGAAATTATTAGCAGTGAAATTATTAGTAAAAAATAAAAAAAAACCCAAAGAGGTTTTTTCTGTTACATCCCAGGTACATCCTGATAATAGTCGCCTGCGGCGGATTTGATTATATTATATTAAAGGTCTATTCATGTGTAAACAGAACATCGCAGTGGATGTCAAAATTATTGTCCAATGTCTAGATATCTAGATGGACGTTCAAAAATCTACTCATGAAAATCTAAACCCTGATGGACTGGCCATCAGAAAAGCTGAAATTTTACTGATTATATGTATACAGGAAAAGGTAGATGGACCTCTTAGATAGGTCATGTTCTTCCATTCGTGGCTGTACACCATTTTCCTTTTTTTTGTTGAAATACATTTTTCCACATTCATGAATTCTATTCAGAAAGAAATTAGCAAGTTCATATTTGAGTATTCCGTAACCTTTGGCTTTGTCAATATTCCGCGACTGAAGCAGAAAATTATACATTCAAAATTTCATAGCCTACTTGACGCCGAATTTTCTAGAACGCTCGTGTAATAACCAATGTTACCAATGAATTATTATCATTATCATTATGCCCTTGATATGCCCTATGCTTTCCAAAAAAAAACTTATATATTTTTCACGAATATACGTGATGTAGATATGTTTTTCATTTTATACTTCATATCTGGAATAAATACGTATTGCAATTTTCTAGAACCTAAGACGAAAATCGAACTACCTATCAACATGAAATTTCCGTATCTCAGCTTCAATGATACGTGTTGCTGTGAAGCATTCTCGGAAGATACTGTGAGGTTTTCTTTGAAAAATGTCATTGCGATTATTAAGTTTTTTGGAATTCATTCATGGTACACTTTTCTGATAAGATCACAAATTCGAAAATATCAACTCAGATGAGTCGCAATGTGGTAGCAATGGATCAATATCATGTTACATGCAACATGCAACAACTATTCAAGTGAAGTTGGGGAAGTCTCAAACTCAATAAGTAAATTCAAATGTTCACAATGTTCAAGACTTAGTACATCTAAGATAAGTCTCAAAGATGTTATTCGATGTGATATTTTTTGGTATTTCCTGCAACTCACTGTTACTTTACTGGTTGACAGGGATATGGACTTTCGAAAATCGGCTCATGAAAATCAATCCCAATAGAAATGAGGTAAAAAGACGGATCCCTCAAATAAGACGATTTCAATGATACCAGATCTTTCGAAGTATTTTTCTGTACCAGTACACCCTTCACCATTTTTTTAATAAAATTTCCAATAATAATCATAATACCCACAGGTTCAGTTATTATTGGACAATTTGAGAAGAGAAAGAGAAGAAGGTGTAGAGATAGCTGCATAATTCTAGTTATACAGGGGTGCCATTTGAAAACGAAACAGACGAGATTACAGACGAAATAAATTTTTTCGATAGAAATGCTCGGACAGGTCGATTTCTGTTTCGAGGGGGACAACTTAAGATGTAGGTTACGGACGCATAGCGCTTTAACTCTTGCTACTACAACCCTCACCTCCAATTTTTGAATAGGGAAGATGAGGTGAGTGATACCTCATTTGGAAGGTATTTTTATACTGATTTCAGCACAGCAATTGTTTTTTCATTTTATGCATTAGTTATCGAAATATTCTCAACTAAGCATTTAAAATGAAGTGGTGTTTTCATGGCAATTGTAGTGTTTTTTTCGTGAAAAATCGACATTTTGAGCTTCAAAACAACCATGACTGTAGCTTCCTTCCTCCAATCCACTGACATAGAAATCATTAATCAAGATGTCGAACAAACAAAGCGTATTGCGAAGGAGCTCAATCCTGCTGAAACTCAATTTAAATTATCTTCGATATAATTTGCAGTATTTCCAATAACATGCGGTAACACTTGATCGAAAGAAATCTCCAAAAAGTCCAAATACGTACATATCTCTAATCACATTACCAGGTAAGGAAATCAAATCATTAATGATGCCACAGAAATATTCCAGTCCCAATTCGTGAAACGATTTCCGACTTAATTATGAAGCGTTTTCTCAGTTGGCTTCAATAATGTTTTCATTTTGTTGATTATTGAAATAATATCATTTTCAGAAAAATGAGAATCGATAATTTTTTATTTATTACGAACAGATCATTAAGTTGGCTCACTGGTTCTTTGACATGTGAATTATTCTTAGTTATGAATCGCGACTTGTATGTGTTCTAATTCATTTTTTCACATGGTTTATTCAATTGCAGAGCGGGTGGAAATAATTTCACTTTTTTTTGCAAACAATCAATGTGCGAATAGAACCGCAGAATTCTTCAATCAACGACATTTAGATAAACATGTTAATAGGAAGTATGTTTTGGAATTATTGTCAAAGTTTCAAGAAACCAGGTCCGTGGCTAATAAAAAACGAAACATGGAAAGAAATGAAGCAGCTGAAGTAGCTGTTCTTGGACAGGTTGCTCTGAATCCACTGACGAGTACGAGGCAGCTAGCACATGAATCTGGTTTTACACGAAATCGAATTGCAAATATTTTGAAGCATCATAAATTCCATCCTTACAAAATCCATCTTTCACACGCACTAAACGAAGATGATTTTGACCGTCGTGTTAAATTTTGTGATACAATGAGTGAACGAGTAACTGTTAATCCTAATTATCTGTACAATGTTTGTTTCTCCGATGAATGTTCGTTCTTTCTAAACGGCACAGTAAATCGACACAATTGTCGTTATTGGGCCGATGCTAATCCGAGATTGTTCCACGAAGTTTATACTCAACAACCACAAAAACTCAATGTTTGGGCTGGAATATTTGGTGACAACATTGTCGGCCCGTTCTTTTTACCTGGTAATCTTACTGGAGATATGTATTTGGACTTATTGCACAATCATGTTGATCCAATTTTGACGGAAATTATTGAAAACAATGCTGGAAATTATGTTGAAGATCAGATTGTGTTTCAGCAGGATGGAGCTCCTCCACACTACTCCTTACCAGTTCGAGAATATCTGGATCAAAGATTTCCAAATCGGTTGATTGGAAGAAGGGGTCCCACTGAATGGCCAGCCAGATCGCCAGATCTGTCACCACTAGATTTCTTTCTTTGGGGCCAATTGAAGAGTAAAATTTACTCTACACAGCCCGATTCCATAGAAGATTTAAGAAGACGTATAGTGAACAAATGTCATCAAATCACTCCAGAAATGCTGCAAAATGTGCGCCATCGTTTCGAACAAAACTTATTTCATTGTATGGAAGCTAATGGTGAACAATTTGAATATTTAATTAATTGATGTGAGTTTTTGATAAATTATTTACTTTACTTTGAAAAGTCCTATTTCTTAGATCAATACTTCAAATCGTTCTGATACCGTACAGTTGGAGAATTATTTCAGTGAATAAAACAGCTAGTCGAACATCTGACCCTAGTATAGCATTAACACGTACGGTATGACTTCATTTGCCCAGTGGTAGATGTTTTGCAATTTCAAATACAAGTACGGAAATTTTGGTGTTTCGGAAGCACGAAATGTCAATTATTCGCAAAAAATTAATTTAAGTGATGAAATTAACTGATGCATGAATATTTCGACAACTCATGCATAAAATGAAAAAACAATTACTGTGCTGAAATCAGTATAAAAATACCCTTCAAATGAGGTATCACTCACCCCATCTTCCCTATTCAAAAATTGGGGGTGAGGGTTGTAGTAGCAAGGGTTGAAGCGCTATGCGTCCGTAACCTACATCTTAATTTGTCCCTCTCGAAACAGAAATCGACCTGTCCGAGCATTTCTATCGAAAAAATTTATTTCGTCTGATATCTCGTCTGTTTCGTTTTCAAATGTCCACCCTGTATTGAAATATTTACAAATTTATAAAAGTAATAGTGTTTGGACATACATACCTATAATATTATATTCCAAAATAATGATTTCAATTCAGAATTTTTTCAATACGTTTCACAATCCGTTCGTATGCACTCAAACACAGGATTGAAAAATTGAATGAAAGCAAATTCACTGTTAAAAAAATATGTTCAAACTGAAATTTTCATTTTCCTCAATTAATCAATTTTGATAATTTGATTTTTTTATGAATAATGCTGTTCTTCATTATATATAAGTTGATTGGAGAAAAACAAGTGAATCTTGAGCAAATCACATCGAAACCTGAACAAATGAGATAACTTCGCCTATAGGGTAACCTTCTCATTTCACGCATAAATTCCGCTTCCATGCAGTTAATTTCGATTTCAAGGAATTATTGGGAATATTTCACAAAGTTAAAACGCAAGAATTTCATGTTTATATTTTCATTCGTAATCGCTTCCGACTAGGTTTGACGTCTGATAATGGACATATAAAAATTCATCCAAGAAAAATTATCCTCGAACAATCTGACTTCTGGGGGCATTTCCCTCGAAGAGCCCAGTGAAAAAAAGTGACGTTCTGAAATTTGTTCATTTTCGAGCCACTTGATGTTTATTTTATTTGTCAAGTTATTGGCATGTAAAGAATTGTCGATATTGAAATTCGTGATTATTTAAAATAGTTTATCGAATTTTTAAATTTATTCCGAAATATTAATCATAGTACCTATTAGCCGTTCCCTTTTGAAATTCTACTTCAATAATCCATTATTCAGCTATTTTTTGGCACATTTCTGGAGCCCTATTGCTTGAACACAATGATTGCCTTCTTCTTCTTGAAAATGTAGGTATATGAGAATAATGGATTCTTTTATAATTCATGACAGATGATATATAAATAAGGGCTGAGATTTTAATTGTGAGACAAATAATAGTGTTTTCAAACACTGGTTCCATCACACACCCCACTCTCTCTCTCGCTTATGTATAACAAGATCATACCCGCGGCTCCGCTCACATTATATTTCAATTTAAAACGGTACTGATAGGTCCGCAACCCCACATTCATAACCTCGTATCAAGGAGAGGCAGCACGTGTATACATGACAAAACGATGTTGCGTATAGATTCAATAATTTCTTGCTCAAATTCATACCCGTTCAACCTACTGTAACTTTCAAAGTATCCTTTAGAAAAGTATACTGTAAAAAGCATTATTCATTAGGAATAAATGCTGCAGATAACAGTCACATTCATTTTCATATTGACTCATTCCATGCCAGTCAAAAGCCGTCTTCAAATTGATCATTATTTTGGATTGAATTGAAAATATTCAAAATGGCTATCGTCGGTTGTCTTCGGCAGTTAGACATATGCCGTCGCTGACTTTTTGATAGAACTTTTCCAGCACTACAAAATTGTTCCTGACCAGGTTCCTCTATCTCTTATAAAGTACCGGAATTTTTCATGAGAAATCGATATTTTTTCGTATTTATTCGTTATATAGAGATGAACCCTACATGAAAACCTCCCAAAAAATTCACTACAATATAGTGAAAGTTTCATTGAAATCGGTCATCTGGTTCTCGAGTGCATAGAGGACAAACAAACACACGGACATTCACATTTATAATATTAGTATAGATTGAAGTTTGAAGTTGAAAACATCGAAACAGAAAATTTCAGATTAATAATCCTCGTGTTACGGTGGTAGTGTTCGAAAGCGGTCCAAACGTTTCGACCGAATTACATGAAACTCTTATGAATATTTGGTATATAGAATAGTTCGTGAGCCATATCCCCAGCAAAAATCATGAGTTATTACAATCTTCTTGAAATTTTTCCCAGTTTTAATACTGCACGATGAAAAAGTATTTCTTCTGGAAAATCGAGAATGGATATGTTGATTATGTCAAAAAAATATAAGGAATTGAGATGATCAATTGTAGTGTTCTTTGTTTCTATCGACGTCTGGAGCGCTTCAACCGTATTTCAGCGATGAATTTCTCTCCACATACAATTCCTCATTTTAGATCATTATCCATAATATTCCCTAAAAATAATTTGTATGGCAAAACGGAAAGTTCAATGAAGAGAAGGTTTACAATATTCCATAACTTGAGGCTTTATGAAGTTCGCCGCCAAGCAAGCCAGTCAATACATCCAAATATACTATCCTTCTTGACGTTCATCAGACGAAGATATCTGTATTCACAAATGGGGGAAGCGAAAACCGAGGTCATGCAAAGAAAACAGAGTTTTTCCAGATGAACAAGTATAAGAGACGTCTAGTTATCGCACCATATAAAAATGATCATGAGACGATGTTGCCAAACCTCATGTCGTCTTATGCTCTTAATGTGAAATAGTGAAAACGTATATATCATATACGCAACTGGTGGTAGTCAGCGCCACTATCGTGCCTTGGTTGAACTGAAATATAGGGTTTTGTACAAGATAAGAGTATCTGGTGTTCGACACGGTTGCGTTCTGTCTTCGCTATTATTTAGTATATACTCTGAGGAAATATTTGCAAAGGCTCTACATGGCGCGGAGGAAGGAATAAAGGTCAATGGACAAAGGATAAACAATATCCGATACGCAGATGATACTGTCTTGATTGCTGAAAGGGAACGAGATCTACAGACTCTACTAGATAAAACTGTGAATGAAGGAGAAACTCACGGTATCAGAGTTAATAAAAAGAAAACCAAGACAATGGTCGTTTCTAAAACAGAACCCCCACAATACAAATATCAACTGACGGACACAACATTGAAAAAGTTGAGAAATTCAAATACCTTGGTTGTCTAGTGGATAGTGCATTGGATCCAGATCAAGAAATAAAAAGCAGAATAGAACAGGCCAGAACTATATTCCTGAAAATGAAAGCCTTCTTTGTTTCAAGAGACTTGAACCTTTCTCTTCGTTATCGTATGGTGAGGTGTTATGTATATAGTGTCTTGTTATACGGCATGGAAACCTGGACGCTGAAAGTCAATACCCTACGCAGACTGGAGAGCTTTGAAGTGTGGATATTTCGCCGTATGCTGAGAATTCCCTGGACAGACCATATCAGAAACGAAGAAGTTCTAAGGCGGATGAGCATGGATCGGGAACTCATAGAAATAATTAAAAAATGGAAAACATCTTATCTTGGCCACATTCTCAGACACGAAAGATATAGTTTCTTACAACTAATAATGGGAGGAAAGATCGAGGGCAAACGAGGCCCTGGTAGACGACAAATGACGTGGTAAAGAAACATCAAAGAGTGGACTGGCTTAGACTTTCAGTTTCTAATAAGAAAGGCTCAAGATAGAATTACATTTGCAGAAGTTATCGCTAACCTTCGATAGAAGATGGCACCATAAGTAGAAGAACGTCATCGGCGAAGTTAGGCATAACGACTCAGAACGTTCCATGACGTCGAAAAACACTGAAAATTTCTCAAGACAATCTGACGTCCGTATATCGGACGTCGGAGATGTGCGGAATACTGATGAGGCCCAACGAGGCCGAAACCGGTATATCCCTCATCTCAGTGACAAAATCTAATATCATTTCTCCAACCTCATGATAAAAGATCTCTGAGCCTGGGAATTGAAAATGGTATTCATTTGTATGATTACTATTTTGAATTCATCTATGTTTCAAAAATGTTCTCGATGTGCCTTCGTAAAGGCAAAGAATTTTCTTTTTCTTAAAAACATCAGGCTTCACAGTCACAAAAAGAATTGGGCGTTTCCATCACTTTGAGAAACTAGCAAGAGGGCCCTGAATAGAGCCACTGCTAAAATCTCATTCAGTGAAAGAGGAAGTACAGATTTCTTTTTTTGCATTTGATTGGAGATGTGAAACTTCATTTTGACGTAATTGGATGTCACCACCTTAGTACTTTGTAATATTTAACTCATTACTTCACAACCAATTGCTTCAAATTCTGAAGTTTTTATGAAGATTTTGTCCTGAGATGTGCGGGATACTGATGAGGCCCAACAAGGCCGAAACCGGTATATCTCTCATCTCAGTGACAAAATCTAATATCATTTCTCCAACCTCATGATAAAAGATCTCTGAGCCTGGGAATTGAAAATGGTTTTCATTTCGATGATTACTATTCTGAATTCATCTATGTTTCAAAAATGTTCTCGATGTGCCTTCGTAAAGGCAAAAAATTTTCTTTTTCTTATTATTATTATTATATAAATAGTTTAAGGCTTTCACGATCGGATATACTGGTATGAAAAGAGTCTTCCGGGCTCATTGGCCGTGATCCATTAGGAATAATTTCACCTAACGTTTCGACTACAACTTCGGTAGGCATCTTCAGAGGATTCTCGGTCTAAGGTTGTACCTCGAACGCTGGATTTCTGACACTGGCGCGTTCGAACCGGAAACGTCATCTGCGCGCCGGTTTATGGCGGGAAAAAGTGGCGCGTCTACGTGCACGATGCTGATTAGCCCATCGCTCCCGCTTCGTGTCGGCTTGATCTTTGTTTTTTCTAAGGTCGGTAACCAGGCGCTATTCAAGAAAGGGGTTTCTTCTTTTCTATTTATGTTATTTTTGTGTTTATAAATTTCAATGGCTTCCATGTTCCGCCTGGGATAGTAACTTCTAATATTGGAAATAATCTCCGCTTTTGAGAAATCTATGTTGTGTCCATCTTTTATCGCATGTTCTGCTAGTGCGGATTTTTCTGTCTGATTCAGTCGACAACACCGTTCGTGTTCCGTAATTCTAGTATTAATACTTCGCTTTGTTGTGCCAATATAGACTTTGCCGCAGTCACAAGGTTTTCTGTAAATACCAGCTTGTGAAAGTGGGTCAACTTTGTCTTTGGTTGTTTTGATCATTTGCCCAAGTTTTTGTGTCGGCTTATAAAGAGTCTCGATGTTGTGCCTTTTCAGTATTTTACCAATTCTATCTGTGACCTTGGGGATGTATGGTAAGATGGCTCTTCCGTTAGGTGTCATTTGTGATGTGTTATCATCACGGGTGGAAGTTTTTGTTCTTATTGCCCTCTGAATTTCTTTGGTATTATAGCCATTGGCGATGAATGCATTCTGTAAATGTTCAAGTTCATCCTCCAGAAATTCCGGCTCGCATAATCGTCGGGCTCTTTCTACGAGTGTTTTGATAACTCCTCGTTCCTGTTTGGGGTGATGACTCCTTATGTAGATATCTGTCAGTGTGGGTTGGTTTTCTATAAACATTTTGTCCTAGTTTCCCATTAGGCTTTCTAGTTACCAAGACGTCTAGAAATGGTAGTGCACCATCCTTTTCAACTTCCATTGTGAATTGAATATTTGGCTGCCTACTGTTGAGATCAGTGACGGCTCGTCAGGGTAGGCAGGGTCGGCCGGGCCGACCCAAAAAATAATTATAAAAATTCAATTCATTCAAACTCATTCTGAATGACCGATTTCGATATTCAAATTCCCTCAATAGATATATATTTCCACTTAGAACAGGAAAATATACCTAACTTCGATTAAACGCGACTTGCATAGTCGATTCTCTCATCTTTCAATTATACTACGCTGGAAGCTGGAACTACCCCGGTGCGGCCTGCCGTACTAGGCACGCTATGTTACAGATAGATACGACGAAAGCAGAACGGAACAACCTCGATATTCGGTAGCAATATACATAGACAAGGTCGGCCCAGTCCCCAGTCTCTACGGCCGTGCTTGCCTCCCTGCTAGAGCGTCAATCGGGCGATATTCTTTATGTTTATTCCAAATTTGAAATGAAAGACTAATTGAAATATATTATATCTATTTCAGAAAAGAGGGTTGTTATACCGTTTGAGGGTACTTTATTGATTCATGAAAATATAATTTATTCCTAACTCTCAATAAATAACACCCCGATTTCAAAAGTCCTGAAATGAATGCGGATTCATGCCAGGCTCGGCCAGCCGCATTACCTATCCCTGAGTTCAGAGTGTGGAATTAGACTTGCATCGCAGAGTGAAATCGGGTGAGTCGGGTGTATTTAAAACTGAGAGGGTGTAGTGTGTTTTCTTTGGCAATCAAATTACGAATTTATTAGATTGTTGAATTAAACTCAAATGAGTGATGGCGAATGTAAGGGAAGTATTATCAAATAGCGGCGACTTGATAAGTTTTTTACTAGAGAATAAGTGTCTCGCATTTTCATACGACGAAAAAAAAATCGTGAAGGAGTTACCAATTCCTCTACCTTCTATGTCAAATCTGGTTCAGCGTACAACGAGTCATAATCGCGCCTTTTCAAAAACTATTTATGAAAAATTCATTTGGTTAACCGGTGGCGAAACTCGAAATGAACTTTTCTGTTGGTACTGCCTTCTATTTTCTGATCAAAAGAGCCCTTTCTGTTCGACTGGATACGATAACTTGAAGGACATTCATCGCGCTTCGGGTAAACATGAAATGTCCAAAGAGCATATTCATTCGTCTCTAAAATTTAAGTTGTTTGGAAAACGAAATATTTTGAATAGCTTGGACAGTGCACATCGCGAATTCATAAAGAGTTTCAACGATAAGGTTTGAAAAATCGTAAAATGATGAAGCATTTGTTAAATATGATCATTTTCTTATCGACAAATTTAGAGTAAACGATGAAAGTGTTGATTCCAACAATCAGGGGAACTTCAAGGAGCTCGCTAAATCCGCCGCGACCTTAGACGAAGATTTCGAAAAGTTTATTGATTCTTCCGTGTCCTCCGTATTTTGTGGTTTGTCCAAAACAATACAAAACGATTTAATTGATTCGGTGACCAAAATTTTGAGAGAGAAAATTCATGACGAAATAAAAAGTGCATCGTGCTTTTCTTGGGAAATAGACGAAACAACAGATATAAGATGTTTACTCATGGAATTCATTTTCGCGAATAATATTGTTTCCGATGTTCCTGATTTATATAAGTTGTTTCGTATGATTTTGTCCCTTCCACCAACATCCGCGTCCGTAGAAAGTTTTTCAGCGCTCAAAAGAATAAAATCTTTCAGTAGAAACACGATTTCGCAAAACCGTTTAAATAACCTCGCACTACTGTCAATCGAAAGAGGTTTAGTTAAACAGCTAGCAAGGGGGAATATTTTTATTGATAAAATCATTGACGACTTCGCGATTAATTGATTTAATTCATAAAAATGAATGAAGGATACCTGCACAATATTTTTTTGTTGTCTGTTATTTATTTGATAAATTTTGTATACCTATATATAATTTGTTTTGTTTCTTATATCCTTTACTTTTATTTATATTCATATATTTATGAGGATTGTTTTCCATATCTTGTAATATCTATTGAATGTTGATAATCGAATATTTTATCATTTCTTTTTTTCCCAGAGTTTATTTTTATTTTCATTTTTCATTCATTTGAGAATTTTTTTTATTGGGTTTTTTATATCCAATACTTCCATTTTATATTTATTTCTTCATAATCAATGTTTTCCTTTGTTTGTTACATATTTTAATAACTTTTCAATGTTGATAATTGCATCTTTTATCATTTCTGTTTTTTTCCGAGAGTTTATTTTCATTTTCAGTTTTCATTTGGGTTATAATAGGGCTATTATAGGCGAGGTTTCCCAATAAAATCAAAAAACCATATTCATATTAATATGAATCTGGCCGACCCACACCTGAAGAGCACGAGCCGTCACTGGTTGAGATGGGTTAAGAAAACTTGCAATTCTTCATCTCCGTGACCCCAAATGACGAAAGTATCGTCTTTATAACGTAGCCACGTAGATGGTTCCTTCGATGTCGATTCGATGGCACTTTATTCGAATTTTTACATGAAGAAATTCGCAATTGCAGGACTAAGAGGGTTTCCCATGGCGACACCGTTTATTTGTTCATAGAACTCGCCTTTCCACTGAAAGTAGCTGGATGTTAGGCAAAGTTCGAAGAGCTTTGCTATGTCATTCGGGAATATCACTGAAACGTAGTTTAGCGATTTTCTGATGGGAACTAATGTGAACAGAGACACAACATCAAAACTAACGAGTCGGTCAAATGACCGACCAGATAGAATTGGTAAAATACTGAAAAGGCACAACATCGAGACTGTTTATAAGCCGACACAAAAACTTGGGCAAATGATCAAAAAAACCAAAGACAAAGTTGACCCACTTTCACAAGCTGGTATTTACAGAATACCTTGTGACTGCGGCAAAGTCCATATTGACACAACAAAGCGAAGTATTAATACTAGAATTAAGAAACACGAACGGTGCTGTCGACAGAATCAGACAGAAAAATCCGCACTAGCAGAACATGCGCTAATAGATGGACACAACATAGATTTCTCAAAAGCGGAGATTATTTCCAATATGAGAAGTTACTATCCCAGGCTGAACATGGAAGCCATTGAAATTTATAAACACAAAAATAACATAAATAGAAAAGAAGAGACCCCCTTCTTGCATAGCGCCTGGTTACCGACCTTAGAAAAAACAAAGATCAAGCCGACACGAAGCGGAGGCGATGGGCCAATCAGCATCGCGCACGTAGACGCGCCACTTTTTTCCTGCCATAAACCGGCTCGCAGATGACGTTTCCGGTTCGAACGCGCCAGTGTCAGAAATTCAGCGTTCGAGGTACAACCTTAGACCGAGAATCCTCGGAAGATGCCTACCGAAGTTGTAGGCGAAACGTTAGGTGAAATTAGTCCTAATGGACCACGGCCAATAAGCCCGGAAGACTCTTTTCATACCTATATATATATATATATATATATATATATATATATCCCCACTATCTTCCGAGCGCCCTTTCACAATGCATGCTCTGAGCGTCCGCTTTGTGTTTCTTTATCAATACTTCACATTACAGCTGAATATTTTCCATCTGTAACGTTAAGATGTTGTTACGAGTCTATAGATTTCATTTCGAGAAAATCTATTTCTTCAATTTTCAGTTCAGATATTCATGAGCGTCCTTTCATGGAACAAACTAGTCGGCGTCCGAAATATACACATTTGCTTTCATTTCACATATTTCCCAGCGTCCTGCGATGGTGTCAGCTTGGGCTGAACTGATGGAGACTCACTTACTAGATGATAGTTTATAAATCATGTTGATGTTATAATGACAGCCTAACGAATAATTAATTAAATTCATACATGAATCCAGAAAAGCATTGACGTAAGAAGTGCAGGTTTACGCGTTCGTTCCATCTGCTAGTGATACAGTGTAATGAAATATTCATACATAATTCAATATTTGAAAGTTGCATTCGTTCATCTGATTGGATATCCATCCATGTTGATGTCTCGCTAGTCGAAAGTCCAGAGACCGGACAAATCTGGCATTCGAAGAGAGAATGACTGGGACTGAAAATTTTCATTCTAATAAGACGATAGGTATATAATGCATTTTTTCAGAGAAGGTTTTGCTTTCATATTGAGAAGAGAATAAATGAACAATTTGAAACTGTTATATTTTTACGAAGCCAAATAAAATATCTTGCTGATTTTCATTTTATTGTGCGAAGTTGATTAATCGAAAGGAAAAAATATCAATTTCATCTCACCTATATATTTCAACGAAATAGCTGAAGCAGATTCACTGCATTTAAGTGAAAAATAGTATGTACCAATAATTCTACCTTGCATGTTTTAAATTTTTTTTTGCGAAAACCGTGCGAAGGTAAAAAAATACTGGCAATTTTTATACAAAACATTAATATTATGAAACTGAAGAGTTCATATACATATAAGTTCGCCGATAGAAAATCAAATCCTTTACAGAAAAGCTTTTCTTGAGGATGACAGTCAAATAAACCGATTCCATATCATATCGTTCCGATCATTGAACTGTTGTCCCAATTTTGTTCTTCTCATTTGGACTTTTGTAATTAACAAGAATTTCATTCGAATTCCATCGAATGTAATCACATTGAAGGAAATTATATGCGTCATAAGAAGTGTACCAATGTTTTTTTTTCATCTTGTTCATCCTCGCCTGAATATGCATAATTTGCGCATTATCATCCTACAACCATAAACCAATTTCAAATTGATTGAATCTTCCTAAGCATTTGACGAATGAACCGGAGACTCTGACCTAGCATGTTAAATGTCCCTTATGAATATAATTTCAGATATAATTCAATTTTATTTTCGGGGATGCGTCGTATCCGACATTTCTGAAAAATTGTGTTTAATTTGAGATGATACGATCTTGACGAAATCTACTCAAACATGCCGGTAATTGTTTTTCCTTCAGACGTCAGATCGGACAGCAATTATAGTCGTAATATTTATATTATATATATCAAAATTCAAATGTAAATAACTGGAGAACTTTCTCATTCTGCATTAATGATCTCAGGCGAAATATTGAGAACCCAAACTGATTTTTTTTTAAAGAAAAGGCAAATAGTATATTCTAAAACAAGTTGCAGAATGGGTTCCTCTTCCAATACGAATGCGAAACGCAGGAGTGTTGGAATTGCCTTCTGCAACGACTATTTTTTCAATTTCAGTCAATTTTCATGAAATAATATCGAATTTCAATGAAAATATCAGATAAAAAATTCTTGTGCGCCTCTTTTCCTAGTTGTCAGATTACAGATGGAAACTTCATAGCGCATTATTAGAATTCATGAAAGTCGGGCAATAGTTCTGCTAATGAAAAATGTCATTTAAGGTCAGTTTATGCTGAGAATAACACAGAAATAAGAACCTTTGTAGCGTGTCCACTGTCAGTCATTTACATATTACAAAAAATTATTGTTTGGGAGATTTGTTCAATCAACAAAACTATTCCCTCGATTGCGTGGTTTCTTATGAAGAGTTGTGATATCAGCAGTTTTTCGATTTTCTGGAAGTTTTTTGAGTCAAATTGGATATGATTGGAGTATTAAAGTTTCTGCGGACGGCTTTTTCTTGGGGAATTTCATACATTATGTTGGCGTATGAAAACGACCAGGAAATGCTGTCGTCAGGTCAGTAGCGCATTTTTGTCCATAAACAATAAACATAAAATCAAGAATATCGTTTAGAATCATTTAATGAAATTGAACGATCATTATTGCTACTGCTAAATAACAAATTTCAAATCTATCGTATTCTTCGCTTTGAAAATATTGGCAAAAATAAGAAAACACTTCATGAGAGTAACTCTGACACTACTGAACAGAACAACAGATTTTCCCCATCGACGAAATCAAAGGAGATATCTTTCCTGAAAATTTGAAGTCCTCAATTTACGAGAGCTTTTTCATTTTTTATTTCCGTGTTGCAACAAATACATATTTCGGTTGAGGATTTTCCACCCCTTCGATCTTAACGAAATTGTGAAGCACATCATTTTTTTTCAAATGTCAAAAATGACATTGTTCAGATCAGTGATTTGAAACATATGGGTATGAAAAAATCAATCCAAGGCAATAACTGTAAACCTACTGCACCTATTTAGTCCAAGAAATTGGACGGATGCAGAGCTATTTTCACAATTCTGATAATTTTCCCCATCTGATCGAAACTTATCGTGCATGCGGCAGATTGTAGAAAGAATTCCTCTTGGAGCGCATCGTTCGGTGATTTTATGACCTTTTTTATGTGTTATTTCGATGTAAACAAAGAGCAGGTGTTCGCTGAGATTTGCGACGCGACCTAGTGGACGCTTGCAAATCGGTATGCTGAAAGTTGACCTAATATTCAGAAAACATCTATGATATGAATAACCAATTTCATCCAGAATTTCTTAGCGCAGATACATTGACTTGTACCCAACGTCAACTTCAACATCCATAAAATCTCATAATCCTTCTCAGTCCGTACATAATGAATGAATATTTCACATTGATGGTTGGCACGTTTCTGTCAAGTATTCATTATGTGGGTTTCATAAAACTCTGATTGCTCGATCAAGCACTGTCAAGTTGATTATAGCTCTCGAGATTCGTTGAATTTTCAAATGCACTGATTTGATTGGTTCGAATTTACGTGAGCTCTTTTGATCAGACAATCAAGTTTTTATGAAACCCCAATATTATAGGAACAATGAAATCACTTGATCAACATTGATTATGAGAGAATTTTTATATTAAATCATTTACCATTAATATTCACAACCCCAGTCTGTTTGCGACTATTCTATAATTCACTCAATATAATTGATGACTAATGATACCAAGACTTGATAGAGGTTGAGAACGTACTTTTTCGTGCTCGTCTCTCAAACTACTCAGTTGCACAGATAAAAAGCCAAAGTCGAAAGAGTACTGTAAGAAGGGCCAAACTTCAAGGGGAGATTATGCAAGAGATTTGCAACAAAAATCTCATATAACACATGGTCCGAATCCTGACGGTCATTCTACAATTTAGCCTTTCTTGATTTCTCGAAATATTTCAATTATTTGAATAAAATCATTCATGCTCCAGTTATCCTTGCAGTTTCATCAAATTCAATCACATATCTGAAAGTGGCATTGAATTTGCTACAAGACAAAAATTTCAGTGTGCCAAAAAAATCTCATTGCGAGCGTGGTAAGGAGATGAATATCACGATTCTGAAGTGACTAAGATCAGTCATATTATTCCTATGGATTTTTTCTCTTCAGCAAAAACTAATGAGCTTTCGAATGACATATCAGTTTTTGTGCAAAGTGCTTGTCTTCTATCGTTATATCATGGCTAACAAGATAACAAAAAAAGTCAAAAAATTCCAAACCTAAATTTGCTTCATTTTGAAGCTCTTTATGATTGAATATTGAAGGTTCTCTCATGAAAATTATGAATTTATTCATTTTTAAAACATATCCTAATTTTCAATAAAACAGATGTCATGAAAAGATGTAAAGAAAACAAACTACTACAATTAACATTATTAACAACAATGGTTCGAAATGTCCTCCGCCGTCTTCAATTCTTCACATCGCTTTCGAATTGAATCCACCACCCTACGAAGTTCACAACGTATTTGACGTATTTCTGTAGAACGCAATTGTATCCTTTCGATCAGGTCATTTCGAGCCTCAATACGAATTTCATACACTTTTTCTCTCAAGATGTTCCAAACATAAAAATCCAAAGGCGTAAGGTATGGGCCCCTAGGTGGCTATCTTACCGGGCCTTACGTTCCAATCCAGTTCACCACAAAATATTCATTCATTGACTCATTTTGTAAGCCAGTAGCAATAGATCTGCTACTCTGTTTTGAATGAATGTTATGAATTTCTTCAGAGTTGTGGATCAGAAAGAATTACTGGTCCGAAAAGTTCACCTTTCATCACTCTCAATCACACTTTTACCCCGGTAATGAGAAACAATAGTCGTATGGGGGATTTTTCTTTTAAATACATCGCTGTTTCGCAAATTTATCAAATCCAATTTCGTAAAAGTTGCTGTCTGCGCTTTTTTCAAATGGTATAGATGTAACTTTTTTTTTTGAAAACTGTGTACAGTAGAATAATGTATCCTCAATCTCCACTCAATTCGACGAGTATTTGTTTTGGGTTCTCCCGGACATCTTGAAGTATAGCAGTTATATGCTGGCCTGGCCTTGCTGACTATTTTGGTCCACCTTCTCTGATTCAGAAATGAGAAAATGATCTTAATCTTCTGACTACTTAATATCAATCGAGTCGATTCGTTAGATTCGAGAAAACGTTAGTAATACTCAGAAATATTGAGTGTTAGAAAAATCTGTCAGATTTCAAATACAATATTCTATTTTATAGTCAATCACAATAAGCAGCTTCAAGATAGAGTAAATAAGGGTTTGACATTTTTCGACTTTTTTGTTGTTATCTTGTTAGCTATGATATTCTGACAGAAGACAAGCACTGGTCACAAAAGATTTATGTCATTCGAGAGGTCATTAATGGGGTAGTTTTTGTTGAAAAGAAACCGTGCCCATATTCTAAAATTTTTCATTGATAAAACCATTGGAAAAATATGACTGATTTTGGTCACTTCAGAATTGTGATATTTATCTGCTTACCACGCCCACGAAATTTTCTGGCACACACATTCCTATCTTGTTTTGAATCTAATGCCATTTCCAGATATGTGATTGATTTGGATGAAGCTGCAACGATAACTAGAGTATTTTATGGAAACATTTGAAATATTTCGTGAAATCAAGAAATGTTAAATTGAAGAATAACCGTCGGGATTTGGATCATGTGTTATATGACTTTTTTGGTGGAAATCGCTTGAATTATCTCCCCTTGAAGTTTGGCCCTTTTTACAGTAGACACTCTGTATATGATGATATATAGAAACTTGTACTGCATTGAGCATGGGCGCCCGCAGAATTTTTTGTCAGGGGGGGCCAAATCAAAATTTGATAGGGCGAAGGTGATATCAGTACCCGTTTTGCTCAAAAACAATAGGGAGATCCAAATCTCAGGGGGGGGCGCCACGGCCCCCCCTGGCCCCCCCCTGCAGGCGCCCATGGCATTGAGAGAAGTTCTCTGAAATGGATTATCTGAATACCCACTCAAATTTTGTGACAGAATGAAAAAGGGGCAATTTTCAAAATACATTTTCATCTCCAGAATATTTTGGTGCAGTTCATTTTATAATTATAATATATTCCTAAATTTAAATTCTGATCAGGTGGAAATTTCATCTTCCGCTGCTCAATAAGGTAACAAACAGTCCTACATTTTCGTGAGGATAAATGAGACGAAAAATTGGGTTCAAATAACATCAATTGTGTGGAGAATAATATTCGTCGATATATTCAACGAATATCAAACTCATAGATTCTTCGGAGCTATTCGCAGCTATCGTCCAAAGAATTTTCATGAATAGCTCCGGGCTACCTGTGAGTTTAATATGTGTTTAATTTATCGACAAATATACTTATTTATTGATTCAATGTTATTCTTAAGGTACGATTCCACCAAAATCGTGTGCGGCACAATTGTTCACGAACATTTTGTGCAGTACTTCAGCTGTGCGCGTACAAGCTGTTAACATATTTAGCGACCGTTTCCACCGACAGAGCTGTGCGTAACTTTTGTACGCGCACAGTGCAGCACACAGTGTGCACGAACAGGATCTCACTGTTCTCTCTCAGTGTTTCGCTTTCCTTCAACCGTTGAATATGGGGGATCAAGAAAACGTGGTGCTTTGTGCTACAGCGTGTGTAGGGGTATACACTTTGCTTAAAAAAAAATAAGAAAGAAACATAGATGATTCCTTTTTGCAACATCGTAATGAAGAGATGAATCGATTTGTGGAATGATGATGAAAATAGCGTGCGAACAGTTTGAGTTCCTGATTAATGCTGTTAGTCCTTTGATTGCTAAACGGGATACAAACTACTTTCTCTCCTATACTGAGCCAAAATAATCTTCCACTTCCGCAAAATCTCGGTCGAGTCACAATTAAATTTTTTCGCCAACTCCTCAGTTGAGTCGTGTTTTTTATTTCTGTTCTTGTAATCTCCATGATTACAATCCCACAGAACGGTATAAAGTTCAATTTCTTCGATAAATTCGATTATTTTCCAGTTATTCCACTCCATGTTAGCGCGAACAAATAGATGTTTTCGCTACCGTAGCGGAAGCAAGAATGAGTTCGCTGAAACATATGTGTGTGCATCGACCCGAGTCCACCGGTAGAAACTGTGCGCGAACAAAAGTATGCAACTGTACGTGCGAACTTTTCAACAGATTCGCGCACTTTTGTTGCTGTTCGCTTGGTCGAGTCCACCGCAACGAACATTTGTGCGGCACACTGTGCGCAACAGTGCCGCACAGTGCAGCACTCCGGTGGAATCGCTCCTTTATATCTCTGGAAACTGCCGCGAAACCGTTTATATTGAAAAACAATTTTCGAAAAATTCTGTACTTACTTAAATTTTTAATATAGGTATATCGCTTACAATTTGGCTACATAAAAGTCGTAGATGAAGTCGCGCGTTTTGCAAAAAAGATTGCATTGAAAGAATAGATGTTTTTCTCTCTGAAAAATCTTCATTCCGTCAAAAAGAGGTAACATAATGTTCTTATACCTAGTTCTTGTTCTGTTATAGTCATGGGAAAGTACGGACATAGTGGAAGGAAAATAATGAATAAATTCAGGAACATATTCATAATTTTCTCACTCGTTAGTTTTGCCATAAATGAAAAACCTATTCGGCCAAAATTTGTTATTTAGGAGGAAGTTCGAATAATTTGAATGACAACTTTCAGCATACCGATTTGCTGGCGTCCATTACATCGCATCGTTCATTTCAGAGAACACCTGCTGTTTGTTTACATTCATAACACAAAAAAAGGTCATAAAAATCACTGAACCATGCGCTCGAAGGGAGATTCCTTCTGTACGGTTTCCATATGCAAGCAAATTATCATGAAGTCATTCTATCCAGCCTCCCGTCAGCACGATAAGTTTGGATCTGATGGAGAAAAATTATGAGAATTGTGAAAAAAGCTTTGGATCCGTAGCATCTCGGGTTAACTCGTTTTTTGTTTAAATCAGTTCAGAGGTTTTACAGTTATTGTCCTATTCTTCTGGATATAAGGGAAACCACATATTCGATTAATTTCAACTTCGGTATTTATAAGTGGGCTTATGATGTACCCAATAGAACACATTGGAAAAAACCTGTCAGTACAGATCAAAAACTGTGCAGATCGATAAATGTCACTTTAAGTATCGGAAAAAAGCATACAGATCACCGAACATTTGGAGCCTATATGCCTGTAGTCAAATACGTGGGTATCAAAAAATGTTGTTTGAATGCAAAAGGTGGTGTAATTGCGATTTTGTAGTATGTTGTTATGCTTGGGACCCTAATGATGAATCCAAGTTTTTTATATCAAGTCACTTGTGCTCTAGCCACCACATTGGATATCAGGTATCGAAATCTGGTTTTTGATAGAATCTGAATCACAGGAAACGATAGGATAACATGTAGAAAGGACAAAATTTGCTACATTCTTTGAGGTGAAAATTTTGGTTTTCCAAACATATCTGAGGAGTTACAGAGAAGTTGCACTGTTTTGGAAGAAAAACGAAAGGACTCTTAAATATTATCAACCCTAACTTCTTTGTATGTAATATTAACAACGCGAAATTATCTCGAATATTTATAGAGAATTGATTAAAGATTAGAATTGAGGAGCGAGTGACACCTGGTATTGAATCTCGGCCTGGAATTGACACGAATGACGAATTGACGCATGGTTCAGTGATTTTTATGACCTTTTTTTTGTTATGAATGAAAACAAACAGCACGTGTTCTCTGAAATGGACGATGCGATGTAATGGACGCTAGCAAATCGGTATGCTGAAAGTTGACATTCAAATTATTCGAACTTCCTCCTAAATAACAAATTTTGGCCGAATAGGTTTTTCATTTATGTCAAAACTAACGAGTAAGAAAATTATGAATATGTTCCTGAATTTATTCATTATTTTCCTTCCACTATGTCCGTACTTTCCCACATGGCATGACTATAACAGAACAAGAACTAGGTATAAGAACAATATGTTACCTGTTTTTGACGGAATGAAGATTTTTCAGAGAGAAAAGCATATATTCTTTCAATGCAATCTTTTTTGCAAAACGCGAGACTTCATCTACGACTTTCATATAGCCGAATTGTAAGCGATATACCTATATTAAAAATTTTAGTAAGTACAGAATTTTTCGAAAATTGTTTTTCAATATAAACCGTTTCACGGCAGTTTCCAGAGATATAAAAATAACATTGAATCAATGAATAAGTATATTTTTCGATAAATTAAACACATATTAAAGCCCGGCGCTTTTCATGAAAATTTTTTTGGACGATAGCTGTGAATAGCTCCGAAGAATCTATGAGTTTGATATTCGTTGAATATATCGACGAATATTATTCTCCACACAATTGATGTTATTTGAAACCAATTTTTCTTTTCATTTATCCTCAAGAAAATGTAGAACTGACCCTTTGTCATTCTGTCACAAAATTTGAGTGGGTATTCAGATAATCCATTTCAGAGAACTTCTCTCAAAGCAGTAGTAGTTTCTATATATCATCATAAAGAGAGTGTCTACTGTGAAAAAGGCCAAACTTCAAGGGGAGATGATTCGAGCGATTTCCACCAAAAAAGTCATATAACACATGATTCAAATCCCGATGGTTATTCTTCAATTTAAGATTTCTTGATTTCACGAAATAGTTCAAATGTCTCCATAAAATCATTTATACTCTAGTTATCCTTGCAGCCTCATCCAGCTTTATGAGAGAATATCTGGAAATGACATTAAATTTAATACAAGGTAGGAGTTTTCGTGTGCCAAAAAATTTCTCATTGCGGGCGTGATAAGGAGAAAATATCACAATACTGAAGTGACCAAAATCAGTCATATTTTTCCAATGGTTTTATCAATGAAAATTTTACAATATGGGCTCGTTTTCTTTTCAACAAAAACTACCTCATTAATGACCTCTCGATGACATAAAACTTTTGTGACAAGTGCTTGTCATCTGTCAGAATATCATAGCTAACAAGATAACAACAAAAAAGTCGAAAAATTTCAAACCCTTATTTACTCTATCTTGAAGCTGCTTGTGATTGACTATGAAAGGAAATATTGTATTTGAAATCTGACAGATTTTTCTACCACTTAATATTTCTGAGTATTACTAACGTTTTTTCGAATATAACGAATCAACTCGATTGATTTTAAGTATTCAGAAGACTAAGGTCATTTTCTGGTTTCTGAATCAGAGAAGGTGGACCAAATAAGTCAGCACGGCCAGGCCAGCATATAACTGCTATACATAGAGATAGTATATACTATCTCTATGCTGCTATACTTTAAAATGTCCGGGAGAACCCACAGAAAGTACTCGTCGAGTTGAGTGGAGATTGAGGATACATTATTCTACTTTACACAGTTTTCAAAAAATAAGTTACATCGATACCATTTGAAAAAAAGCGCAGGCAGCAACTTTTACGGAATCGGATTTGATAAATTTGCGAAACAGCGATGTATTTGAAAGAGAAATCCCCCATACGACTATTGTTTCTCATTACCAGGTAAAAGTATAGTTGAGAGTGATGAAAGGTGAACTTTTCGGACCAATAATTCTTTCTGATCCACAACTCTGAAGAAATTCATAACATTCATTCAAAACAGAGTAGCAGATCTATTGCTACTGGCTTACAAAATGAGTCAATGAATGAATATTTTGTGGTGAACTGGATTGGAAAGTAAGGCCTGGTAAGATAGTCACCTAGGAGCCCATACCTTACGCCTTTGGATTTTTATGTTTGGAACATCTTGAGAGAAAAAAGTGTATGAAATTCGTATTGAGGCTCGAAATGACCTGATCGAAAGGATACAATTGCGTTCTGCAGAGATACGTCAAATACGTTGTGAACTTCGTAGGGTGGTGGATTCAATTCGAAAGCGATGTGTATAATTGAAGAAGGCGGAGGACATTTCGAACAATTGTTGTTTATAATGTTAATTGTAGTAGTTTGTTTTCTTTACATCTCTTCATGACATCTGTTTTATTGAAAATTAGGATAATTTTTCAAAATGCTCTTTTTCTATGTATAAATTCATAATTTTCATGAGAAAATCTTCAATATTCAATCATAAAGAGCTTCAAAATCTCCCCTTGAAGTTTGGCCCTTCTTACAGTACTCTTTCGACTTTGGATTTTTATCTCTGCAACTGAGTAGTTTGAGAGACAAGCACGAAAAAGAACGTTCTCAACCTCTATCAAGTCTCGGTATCATTAGTCGATTCAAAATCAATTATATTGAGTGAATTATAGAATAGTCGCAAAGAGAATGGGGTTGTGAATATTAATGGTAGATGATTTAATATAAAAATTCTCTCATCATCAAGTGATCTGATTGTTCCTATAATATTGGGGTTTCATAAAAACTTGAATGTTTGATCAAAAGAGCTCACGTAAATTCGAACCAATCAAATCAGTGCATTTGAAAATTCAACGAATCTCGATGGCTATAATCAACTTGACAGTGCTTGATCGAGCAATCAGAGTTTTATGAAACCCACATATATTGAATACTAGGCAGAAACGTGCCAACCGTCAATGTGAAATATTCATTCCTTATGTACGGACTGAGAAGGATTATGAGATTTTATGGATGCTTGCAAATCGACGTGCTGAAAGTTGACATTGTGTACAATCAATGTTGAAAATTTTTGGTATCGGATTGAAAGCTTTCACTCAAGAAAAGTTGATATCTTGTGCGGATGTACAAAATCAAAATTAATTTGGCGCTAACCCATTCAGTTACATTTCGATTTTAAGAATTCAAATTGCTCCCTGCACATCGCATTTCATTGACCTGAGGGTGCGGAAACTATCAAACTGTATACAATACTTGCGAGCTTAACATCCAGCTGAATTCTAAACAATGATATAGCGGAGGCCACGTTGCCAATTTTCCTTGATGATGTGGACGCCCAGAAATCGGAAGAGTGAAAGTTTAATATACACTTCATTAATATACTCAGACTGCAGCTAGCGACTCAAGTGGCAAACTAGTTGAACTAAAAATATTCATCTCGTATATAAAATAAACGGTGAAATCGATTACCAAGCGTCCCTGCCAAATTCCTATATATATATATATATATATATATATATATATATATATATATATATAGATAGATAGAAAATTCTTTGCTGTATTTTATATAATAAACTTTATACTTTCTTGGGAATTCAGCAAAATCAGAGAGCTTAAAGAAAAAGAGTAGTCTCTGATTTTGCTGAATTCCCAAGAAAGTATAAAGTTTATTATATATAATATATATATAATATATATATACAGTGGAACTTCCTATAACGAATACGCTAAATCCCCAAAAAAATTTCGTTATAACAGAAATTTCGTTATGCAGAAATTTTTTTTTTATTGTGTCAAGTGTCAAAAAAAGCAACGTTCACTTGCATTTTTTTTTATTCGAATACATTATACATAATTAACTTAAGCACTTCCTTCTAGACATTTTCGCACTACTTTTTTCATTAACGATCAGAGCGAAACTGAGAACTGAACAATCTGTATAGCCTCCTGTTTCAGAAGGAACTCTCCGTCCGCCGTAAGGGTTTAGTTTATGATCGGGATTTATTACCTACATCCGACAGAATTACGGAAAAACCATCCCTGAGTATACTCTGGTAAAACCTTCTTACCAATACGCATTTAGAGAGTGATTTTCTTGGAATAATTCGTTATAGAGAGAATTCACTTCGTTTTAGGGGGTGTTTTTTAACAGGGTATTCGGATTCAAGGTGCAATGACAGATACAAAATTCGTTGTACAGAGAAATTCGTTGTAGAGACGTTCGCTGTAGGGAAGTTCCACTGTATATATAATTTTGTATTTTGGGTTGAAGACACCGTTTTTAAAAACAGTTTTATTTAGGAACAATGAGATGATACAGCAACGATACAATTAAGAGACAGATTATTCTTGAATGACTGATTATTCTTCACTGACAAATTATTCTTGAGAGATATTTTCATATCGCATTAATTTTATACCTTCAGTATTACGATGCATTCAGCAATGAGATAAAGACACGTGTGCTAAAGTTAACATGGTCATATTCAGAAGCTAATGAGAATACAATGTATGGGATATATCAGAATACAGGGGTGTATTATGTAATTATATATATATATATATAATATATATATATATATATATATATGTCTAAGAGACGTTTCGAGACCCGGTACGTTCTTGAGGCGACCTAAGACCCACATGATCCGAAAATATTTCACCAGTATATGAGTGAAAATTGAGTTATTTAGAAATATAACTCTCAAGGTGACCTGAGAGGGGGAAAAAAAATTTAATTCAAAAAAGTTGTATAACCGATAGTCTTCTTCAATCCCGAAAACATCACGCAAACTTTTCAATCCCACATATACATCATAACTAAATACGACCAACGTTTCCGATCCCAGCGCTGTTGCCAGCTCTTCGGGACATTCCAGAGTAATTTCGATACATAACAGAGCACTGAAGAAAGATTGTTACGGTGAAATTGTTTCTCAGTTGACGCAACGAAATTCACGGAGGAAACATGATGAAAATTGCAATTATGGGTATTTTTCTGGGAGATGGATGTTTTTGTTATTTTTTAATGAAATAATGTGTAATTTTTTCATATTCAGTGGGAAGATACCTAGCTGTTTTCATTATTTCATTTTACGACTTTGCGGCTTGATCTCAGATTAATTTGCAAAAAGCAGGTTTGTTCATCTGACATTCAGTAGTTCAAGTATTTCCAGTGATCTTCCGTCTTTTTTCGTAACATCATCGTTGTTGAACATTTAATTCTGGATGCCCAACAATTTTCAACATTACAATTCTCCAGATCTATTTTCACTTTGTGTACTTATTCACAATCTCTGGGGTCATTCTATTGACCAAACTCGATTTACCGGAACCGGAATAAACAATTGCAAAAATTATAAATTATTCTTTTGAAAATTAGGGATGCTCTGGGATTGCAACGAGTTTACTGTAGAGCAGTGTTTTTCAACCTTTTCATGACACGACCCCCCATAGAATCGCAAAAAATTCCGCGACCCCCCCAATCCTGGTTTTTTTCCATATATGTTGAAAATATCGAAATGGATGTATGTAAATTCGAGAAAAAATCGTTCGGGACTCGACTGTTTCAAATCATTTCCATTTGTGATGAAACGAGTATGGGTTTACTCAATCGAAATTTGTTTTATCATACAGGGGTAAAAGTGGTTTTCAATAGGCTGATCAGACTTATGGAACTTCGCGCTGAAATTTTAGTATAAACACAAAAACAAACAAAATATTTTATTTCCACAACGGGCCCCAGTCAGTTAACTTGAAATTCATTTTTGACATTTTCCTTTTGAAAATAGCTTTTTCTTTCTGACCCGAACGTCTTCAAAGGCAAGATGCAAAAGAAAAACTTCAAGACTTTACAAGAAAAAATTAATTGTGGTCCTCGTTTCTCATTGAAGTAATGAAGAAGTGAGAATACATAAATTTGACATACCTGGTGATTCAAAAATCTGGAAAAGGTTAATTAATTTCGGGCATAGCTGAAAGTTCGAAATTCTGATACTGGAGTCTTCTTTAGTAATTTTCGTCCATGGAATTGAATGAACCCATCATATTTTGGGCCCAAAAACTTTGAAATTTCAAACGCAAACCCATCTTTTTCACTGAAGATTCGGATTAAGCGGAAAGTTTTTAATCCGAATTGGTTGGTTAAAACCAAAAATTTTTTAATCCTTATTTGGTACCTATGAAGCGTTTTTTTTGTTCAAAAATCTGCGGCGTTCATTCAGACCAGGATGCTTCAATGCATATTCTAATACTAAGTAATTTTACGCGGAGAATCGATTGGGCCCATCAAATTTTGCTGTAGAGTTTTACTGTAAAACTGTAGCAACCACAACACCCAGAATACTTGTACTTGATAATTTTGCGAAATATCTTCATGCAAACGTAAATTACTAAAAGAATTTACAGACCTAATCATAATTTTCAATATCAAGGGTGTTCTTCAGAAGCAGAATTGAAAGTGGATCTTGCATTGCACAAAAATTTTCAATCCCACATTTCGTCGGCGTCATATGAAATCGTCTAACTTTTTTTTGTGAAATTGGACGGTTATTGCCTTCTCATTTGCAAATGAAAAATTCATCGGCTGACACTATTTGTTCATAAGAGAGTTCCTAGATTGCGACAACAATTTTAACGTGAAAAAAAATTGTAGTACAATAGAACGAAACATTTTTTTCCTTGTCAAATTCACCATTTTGGACCGACGCAATTTTCATATAACTCCGACGATACATTGCATCGATGAATACGATCTTCCTGTTCTACTCCAGCTACTCCAGAAATCGTGACAAGTCGCCACAATTCCGATTAGATGTATGAAAGGGGGCGCGAGGGAATTGAGGTCAATTCTCTCATCTGAATATAGTATAGGTATACTGCATTCACAAATATAAAATAACACCTCTGACCACATACCACTTGACACATTCCACTCTGAATCGAATTTAAATGGAGGTTATGCCGCTTGTCAAAATACTTTTATGTTTCAAGTCAATGTTGCCCTTTCTACATTCTTAGCAATTACGTATTTATCAGAATGTGAATTCATTCGGAAAATGAATGAATTAGAAAAGTTCTGACAGACGAAAATAGCTAACGATTACAGAAATTGATAGAAAGGATTCCTTTTCTAGTTATTTGCAATATTTTGATTTCGAACAAAATGTAAACGAAGAAAAAAACTGGCAACGTCATTTTGTCCTTAACGATATTTTCTGTGTGCGTTCTGACTTTTCATCAGGTGCAGCAACTCCTGAAAACGATATCATGACCTCCTATGTGACTTGATTAAAGTGAATGGAGTATAGAAGAAATAAAACCAAAACATCAAGAGGATGATAAAGATTCTGACAATGGTTATTTCAAGCTAAAAATGATGAAACAAAATGCTTGGTATAAAGAAATAACAAAATTGTACATGATCCAGGAGAAAAAAAGAAAAGTTTTGAGTTAATTCAGGAACTCTGTATTAAGAAACGAAAATACTCCGAGAAAAAAAGAATGCTGCAAATTTCGAGAATTTCGATTCAAACTTGAAATCCCCTCCCGACTGGTCCTGTTCCGGGTGGTTTTTGTTTTTAGAATTAAACATTCCCTCTGTACGCCATTAATATTCATAATTGATTGTCATTTGCGTTGAAGAAAATTCTAGTTGAGAGAATATTACTGATAAATTAAAAGAATCTTCAATAATGATAATAATAATAATTTATATTTTCATAATCAGAACAAACATTCAGAAAAGAAAACAAGTCAAAATAGAGCAAAAAATCAAGGAAAGATACTGATATTCTTGAGAATGTTATCATATTATTATATAAAAATTGAATATTAGACTTTTTTCAATTACACTTTTCATCTTATATAGGGTTACTTTTTTCATTTATTGACAAATATTCTTGGATACCTGAACTTTCTTTGAATAATAAAATCTGAGACTGATGGTGGGTTTCATTCACAGAATAATTGGAAAAACGTGTCGTGAAATCGAGGAATATTATTTAGAATTTTTCAAAATTTTAAGCATAGGATCACTTGATGAAGCAGTCGATAAGGCCATCAACGTTGTAAGACTCAGAGAAATGCCATAAAAGCGACCTATGAGCTATTTCAATCATGATAATCATCC
>JAVSIQ010000420.1:0-105876 GCA_038502775.1 Hippodamia convergens
TCATCATGCTCAAAGAAATGCACACCACACAGTGACACGTTGTAAATGCATTTGTTTTTCAACAACCCCCTCTCCAATAATTGAATATGTTTGAGGGGATGCCGTTGGTATGTTTTCTTTTTCATCATCCAATGTTCTATGAGTGGACAATGATGAGTTTTTTTATGATCTCTCTAATAGTGTGGACATTTTCATGATATCATCTTTTTTTTTTAGTGAGTACATAATGAACATCATGAATTTTTCTAGTGTGGGACATAAAATCTGATAGTCTATTTTCTATCTTTGAATCGACGTTGTGGGTAGCCGTTTCTGTGGCTAAATGCTGCCTCAATAATCTAGTCCTTAAGAGCTCACTGCTTGGAATTCCAGATTCTACTGAAATTCTTCTGATCAGTGAACAAGCTTGGAACGTTCTCTGCTAATTATCTTGAGAAGGTTCTCCAAAAATATACCTATTGGATGTATTGACTCTGCTGGTTCACGGTATTTGAGAATTAAATTAATAGCTCTGAATCCTGAATCTCTATGAATCAGTAATGCATTATCATTTCCAAGTTTTCCTGTGAACCTTATTCTGGCCCATTTTTTACATTGTTTTTTGTATATGAAATCTTCATTCTCCATTTCATTTTCAGCAAGTATTTCAAAGTGCTTGTAGTCTTCTATCAGTATTCTTTGGGTTTCTCCTGGTCGCTTCCTATTAAACACAACAAGATGAACTAAAGCATACTCAGATAACTTTATCCAGTATGATTTGGAGAATTCTTTCTCGAGACGGTCTCTATAAATTGAAATTTTCATCTCCAAATACTCCCTGAACTGACCAATGCTTTCTGTCTTTGGAAGGATGGTGGTTTCACGGCGTTTTTGTGATTCTACACCTTTCTTATTAATGGTAACATTGAATTCCAATTCGAAAACTGTCATCAAATTTTTCATTCTTTTCAAATTTTCTTGATCATCAGCTTTTATAAATTCCGTTTGTAGCAACTTACATATTCTCTTGAGCTCCGTTCCAAGTGACGTTGCAGTTGCTGGTGCTCTATACAATCCCGTTTCGACTTCTAAAACCTGCTATTTTATTGATTCCTTCAATAATTATAGGAACATTTCTGGCATGAAGAAGATCGAACATATTATTAATATTCGAATCTATTTCCTTCACTGCCAAAAGGAGCTTTCCGAATGCTCTCAAGTAAGATCTTGAGCAGATGTATATTTTCTGCATAAATGATTTCCGTATTGTATTACTGCTTCATCCTATCTATAGTCCGTTTCAAAATGATTGGCATTTCGGGTGGCTGTGGAATCTCGAAAATATGTTGGTAATATCCCATCAGTAACTTGTGAATTCTAGGATTTAGGTTGGTGTTGATTGAAAACACCAAGTTTTGAAATTTCAGAGTTTGAATTAACGTCCTGTCCTGAATATATTTCGAATTTTCTGTATGCTTATGTTCTTGATTGAATCGACAAATTAGTTTTGGATTTGAATATTTCTCAAGTAGGTATTACCGAAATGAAAATGACTGGAATTTATCAAGATCCCTGACGCCTCGCCTAACTAGAAAGAAACGTGAAGCAGTCGGTACTGCGAGTTTTTTTAAAATTCAGCAATTATTTCGGCAGTATTTATCGCGTTTTGCTAGTTATTCAGGTAAAAATTATTTACCTCTTCGAGGTGTTTTCTGATAAATAAATGAGTCTCAAAATTTCAGTTTGCACCTAGAACAATCAGGAGTGAGCAGTGGATGGAAACCTATTCCACATGATTATACCTCCAAAGAAACATTATACGACATTATTTTTTTTTTTAATAAAAAACAATGAATGAATCAGTTTGTACTTCTTTTTTGAACTGCCTGAAAAGTAACTGAATTTTAATCAAAATAAACATTTGGTATATTACTTAATCAATCATGAAATGGACAGTATTTATAAATACAAATAATAAGTGATCTTTTTTATAGCATTTTACACTTCAAATGATTCACAATTTGTCAACAAATATTTTCTATTTGTTTCAACAACTTGGCTATGAAATTGTAAAATTATGCCAGCTTTATACTTTTTGTTCCTTAATACTCAGAAAAAATAACACAGGGTGGGAACTTGGCTGAATTTTCGATAGGCATCAAGATTGCTGAAGGGTTTCATAGAGAACGAACTTTTAGTTATCTTTGATGAAGTCTTAATTATTTAATGAATAATATCTCTACATTGGAGTTCCTCGAAAGACTGCAAGATTTCATGTTGAAGCATTCCACGCTATTTTTATTATCAATCCTGGATTTCCAATTCCCATGCTTGATCTAAAGCAGAATAGTGTGGGTGTGTATATTTTAGTCATCATCTCAGCTTGTTTTTCTTTTGCAATTGAAGCTAACTTTGAAAATTTGTCAATACAACAATGATGAAAATATGTAATTACACAAAAAATTCTTCAAATTCATTTGCCTTGAAAAAATATATTCAATCATTTTATAGGTTATATTGATATATTTCAATCTATGATGAAAACACAGAAATTTTTAGTAACTTTTTGTAACTAGAAATAAAGCCCCGGCTAGAATTCCGTGGCTTGCTCTGATGACAATCATTTTGAAACGGACTATAATTACATTAACTACAATATCATCTCGCATATAAAGAAATATTTTATTTCTTAAGTCTTCAGACGCTTTATGATGAAGTCTGTTTTCTGCACTCTGGTTTAATATTTATTCTTGTTTTCTGTTGCTATAAAAGCCTTTGCAGTTTGGACAACAAACTGTTTCACTTTGTCCTTTTTTTCAAAACAATATTCGGAACATCATCAGTGTTTTTTGAATTGAAAATGTAATCTCCTTTTTTTCTCAAGTCACTAAGCATTTTTACTCGATTGGTTGCTTTTGTGGGGAGTAGAGATATATCTCTCACTTCCTCCTCATCTTTGTGGACACTTAAATAATGCCTATAATTTTTGAAGATTTGTTTGTGTCAGTACACACAGCTATGTGTTTGCCTCTGCTGATTATTTTAGCTGAAATTGAAGTAGTTTGGTTGGTATATTTATACATATTTAGCTCGAAATTTGAAACAATAAAGTTGCAGTAAAGACTCAAAGGTAGCAAAATGAAAGAGGGATGATTGTTGATTTTTAAGTTGAAAGTGATCATATCTATAACTTATATCATCATATGTAATAACAGACAAGCTAATGAGCAAAATCTTCTGAATTTGAATAGTCTGAAAGGAGTCCGAAAAACAAAGTATTATGTTTAATCAACGTTCGGGAACCCACCTCAAACTTACTCTTTGAGACCATATTCTTGGTTCCAAAGATTGAAGAGTATGAGTAAAGCAAACGGCCATATATCAGTAATGTTAAAAACCGACTACGACTTCCGTTTTTAGGAACCCTGAAATTTTAGATCGCCTTGAAATCATTCTTATTAAAATTAAATTTCGACTTTCTCAAGCCTAGAAAATATCATTTTGTGTTACAGAACCAAGGGTATTGACTAGAAAATTCTACACTAGCCCGGAATTGAACTCGGACCTCTCGGTTCCAAGACCACTCTAACCGCTGAAATACAGTTTTGATTAAACATCATTATTCAGCATATTATTATCTAGTGATTCTAGTGCATTAAGATATTTCCTGAATGAACTCGGAATAACAAGATGGCGCTGACGTATGTGTAGTCGCTTAGTATCCAATCTTTTTTCTCTAATCTGGTTGATTCGTTATTCGGACAGCATATTGGTTAAAAATTAAGCAAAATGCATGATGAAAACAATGCAAACAGAGTGAATCCATATTTTATTAACTTATTGCATTTCAGAATTGATGAACGATATTTTTGAGAAACATATGATTCAAAATTCAAATCAATTACAACTTGTGAACGACATTTTTATCTGACTTGTGTGTTCCATAATTTTTCAATTTCACAATTACAGTGTGGAGATTCGAATTCGAGATAACTGAGGTGCAATTTCCGAAATTTCCACTCACTCAAACTACTAGATTATGAAATGATATATTCCTGTTTTCTATTCGATGCAAATTGATATAGTTGAGAACTCGAAAGTTTTGAAGCAATAACATTAAAAAAATTCAAGCTAAATTCAAGTTTAAATGAGAAGTTTCATTAACCTGGCAAAAAGATCGCGAACATAACAGAAAAATTCCAAAAGTGCTGTCATTGAGTCAATGATTAATTCTTGAATAACCCGAGCAAATATCAGTCAGGTGTATTTTCAAAACTTACCTCCTATTGGAATGAAATAAATAAAATTAAATCATTTACCTATAACAAATACTGCAGGAATCACAACTTCTTGCACATCTAATCTCAAATTGGGTTGAATTTCTCTTAATATGCTGATATCTTCGATGTTCATAAGAGCTTACTTTTTTCTGTTGATTTCTTTTGATTTTTTCGAATGACGAATGAATTATTATCCAACTGGAGTACTAATGAATACATTGTCGAGATCTATATCCCTTCGACGACGAATTCAAACTAACTTACAATTTCA
This sequence comes from Hippodamia convergens, assembly GCA_038502775.1. Classification (NCBI taxonomy): domain Eukaryota; kingdom Metazoa; phylum Arthropoda; class Insecta; order Coleoptera; family Coccinellidae; genus Hippodamia; species Hippodamia convergens. Next base: position 4,531 of record JAVSIQ010000420.1, read on the forward strand.
CGAAATGTTCTGTAAATAACACGGCAACCCAGCAAAATTTATGGATTTAACCCTTTACTGCATGATATATTAAAAAATTGAAAAAAAATTTTTTTTCTGGGTGAATGATTTTATTGAGGCTTCAAAATGAATAATAACTTTTTTTTTCGTAAGAAACTACATTCATTGAATTTTTTTTTTCAGAAACCATATATGGGTTCGTATGCATCAGAACCTCAAGTCCCGTGGACATATATGGTTTCGTATGCACACTGAGTACATATGATTATTTTTATCAAAACCTTATCATATTCAAATAAATTTAAGTAATGGAGAATTTTATGAAATTCTGAGGCTCCACTCAAAAGTTGGTATTTATAACCCCATTTATCCTGCTCTGCTGAATTATATTGTTTGAGTTTGTGCCTTCGGTAGGTATCATCTGCTCATCTACCACTAAATACTTTTCCATTGGAATTTTCAATAGGCGCTGTTGAATTTTCTCTATCAAAGGACGAACTTTGAATAGTTAATCATGTCCTTCACTAGTTGGAATATTTCGAGTTGTCGTTGAAATGTGAGAAACATTGCTTATAAATGAAATGGAGGATATAAGAAATCAAATCATCATCGCTTAGGTGATGCCCAGATTTCGCGTTAGTATGCTTATTTTGCCCATAAAACCGCTCATCGGGGTATATTCCGTCACCAAGAAAGAAAAAGGTAGCTCCTCATAAAGGAACTTGAAGTAAATTGAAACGAAACCATATCCTCGTGCTCATTTACAAATCATATTTATATGCATACGAAACCATATATGTCCAAGCGAAGAAAGAGACGAATGCATACGAACCCAGATATGGTTTTGAAACAATTAGTATTGAAAATGGATGGAATTGAAAAAAAAGTGAAAAATCTATTGTAATGAATACAAACTAGAGGATTTGTCAAAAAACAAAATATTTTTTTTTGCTTGAAAAACTCATATTTTCATTCCTAATTCTTCTTGCTAAGTGGAGAGACGCACGGCATATAAACAATCACAAACAATGTCTGGAAGAGTGAGATTATATCTAAGAGGAATTTGACCATGAACAAAATAGAAACATTTTGTTTAAGTTAATGATATAACAAATAAAATCCGTTAGGGTTTATTCATTAATTTTGTATTTTTTCCAGAAAAAATTAACTGGAAAAGTGTCAAACCATATATGGTTTCCTATGCGGTAAAGGGTTAAGGGTGGGGAAATATTGTCCAGTTAAGCACGCCAAAACATATAAAAATATATTGGGCATTGCTGGACGTCCAGCAATGGACGTATAGATGTGTGATTTGGTCCAGCAAGCATATATATATATATATATATATATATATATATATATAATATATATATATATAATAAACTTTATACTTTCTTGGGAATTCAGCAAAATCAGAGACTACTCTTTTTCTTTAAATGGAATACTTATCAATATTTCATTCGCTTAACATCATTGTCTAAAATCTCAAATCTGTAAGTATTCAGTAATTCATTGTATTCCTGATTTTTATGATACACGTTTTGTAGTGCTCCTGATGATGATATAAATAAATATCGAAAGCTTGAGCTTAAAGAAAAAGAGTAGTCTCTGATTTTGCTGAATTCCCAAGAAAGTATAAAGTTTATTATATAAAATACAGCAAAGAATTATCTATATATATATATATATATATATATAATATGGGGATTGGACTAGTGGAGACCCCGTTTGCAGATTCATCCAAGATGAGAAAATGTTGTCACCGAAGCTTAGCAGAGACAGACTGATATATTAAAAAAATCTTCAATATACCTGATATTGTTGAGGATATTATCATATTATTATATCAAAATTGAATATTACACTTTTTTCAATTACACTTTTCATCTAATCCAGGGTTACTTTTTTTCATTTATTGACAAATATTCTTGGATACCTGAACTTTTTTTGAATCATAAAATCTGAGAGTGACGGAGGATTTCATTCACAGAATAATTGGAAAAACGTGTCGTGAAATCGAGGAATATTATTTAGAATTTTCAAAATTTTAAGCATAGGATCACTTGATATATATATATATATATATACATCCTAGTGCTGATAGACGTCCCGTATAAATCCAGGCTTTTGGGGTCCATCAGAAATCCCGGGGTTCTCGCAAATCTAATGATGTATATGATGGAACGAGTTGTTGTAGGTTCTAGTGTCGTACTCAGTTTTTCTTATTCACCAATTTTTTTTCCAGTCACTTCAGTGCTATCTCACGTCCGTTCATGTTCGTAGACTTTGACGACCGAACGTATATATTATATATACCCCACGTTTTTAGACGACCAACAGCGTTGCCATTTAACGTCTGCACCTATTCTCTCAAATGCATTCAGTGAGTTTATTCAATCATGAACACATGTTAATTCCTTTCATATTACGCGAACTTAACCTTCCGGAGCTGGCGCTCATAGCTGGTACATGAGGGCTGTCGCGCGGAGTGGGAGTCCCTATGTTTTTTTCCAATATCTCTTCAATATAAGATGTCATTCAAATCAGTTTTTTCAAAAGAGAAACAAATAAATTATCGCTCAAATTAAAAAAAATAATATCAAATGAAATATTTTCGAATTTGTATTATCATATATGAAATCGAAAATTTCAAATATAAAATAAACTATCACTCAAAAAGATCTATTTTTTCATATTATATCGAAAAATTATTGATCGTTAGCAGTATGTGAGAGTAGCTATAGATGGCCGAACATCTTTCTCAACTTGGCTCATGAATAAATTAAGTGTACCACAGGAAAGCATCCTCGGAGTATTATTATTTTTGATACTGATTAATGATATATGTGAGGTTACAGAGATTGAAGATGCAGAGTCGACCAATTTTGTGAATGATTCGAATTTTTTAATAGCGAAATGTGATAATAATGATCTACAGCTGAAATGAGAGGAATCCAAGAATGGCTATCGCGGAAAAAATTCATTCTGAATGAAAATAACACTGATGTAGTTGTTTTTCGATCTTACGGATCAAAAGATGACCAGCCAATGATGATGAATTCTGGTGAGGATGAAATAAGAACTTCGAAGTTTACCAGTTTTCTGGGGGTCGTTTAAGATGAGTTTCTGCAATGCTCAAATCATATAGAAGACCTTCTGAATAAATTGAACAAAGTATGTTATGCCATGAGAATAATGAATAAATACATTCAAGATGATACGAAGAGGATAATATATCTCTTATCAAATACGGAATAAATTTTTGGGGAGTGAGTCCAGCACTAAAGTCGATATTTATCAGTCAGAAATAATACTAGATTAATGCTAGGCATGAAATTCAGAGATTCGTGCAGGGGTTTCTGACGGTTTATGGATTTTACATTCATGAGTGTCTAATGTACTTATATAATACCAATACTACTTATAGAACTTGAACAGCTGATATTAACATTCCATATCATCGATTGTCTCTATCTGAAAAAAAATCCATCTCTTATGTGTGTAAAGGTTATCAATTAATTATCTCATAATCTCAAAATAATCAATAGTTACAGAAAGTTCAAAATTAGAACCAAGAAACTTCTAGTAGATATAGAGCCATATTGTTTGGAAGATTATTTAAGTCTTGTTGAATTTATTATTTGTGCTGTTTCATTTTTGTGTTTTCCTGTAAGAAAATATCATCTGAAATAAAGACATATATCTATTTATCTATCGATAAATATGTTTTTCAAAACTGAGGAGATGGGCATCATTTCTTGAGAAAAAGTGTTCACTAAAAATTCAGCTAATCCGAGATATAAAGGGTTATAAATGGCTGCAACTGCTTCCCTCATAAAATCTTGATGAAAGAATTGAAACCTACTCAAAAAGAGTATTATGAACTCAGTGTACAAATGAAAAGGAAAATCTTCGTTGTTTTGTTAACCATCTCCTTTGTCAGCAAAAAGGTTTATACGCCCATAATTCCTTCATGAAATGAAAAAATATGGCCAGAAAACCGAGCAGGTAACAGACTTTTTCAAGTTAGTCAGATATCCTCTATTTCACAGATGATTCCTAAGCGGGCATTGTTTCGATCACTTTTGACAGTTCTTGAAACAGTTGATATGATTTGATAGATCACATATAAAATTGCCATATACCAATTGTTAGCTGCTTGCTGAATACGTTAAATTTTTTTTTCAATAGCAATCAGAAGATGTACCACAGACTCTAAAGAACGCTGGTAACAATTGCAGAAGTAAGCCGTGACTGCATGCATGTACTAGAAATTGAGGGAGATAATTTGAGCATTATCTAAAATTTTGTTAATTTTTTTATTCATTTTCATGTTTATTATACGGATATGTTCATGCTAAGCGTCATTAGGTTAAAAATAATTCGTAATCGTACTGTCAGCGGTACATCTTCAAGAAAAATTAAGTTATTTGCATTAGCAAGCAAGTAAAGTTTGGTAATTAAATCTGTTATTCGTCAAGTGATGTCAACTATTCCGAGGATGATCGAACCATGGCTCGATTATGAATCACGAGTGATTAGATCAAAAAGTTCGACCCATAAAGGCGATGGTGGTCGGGAGTACAATTTATGGAGGTGGTGGTTCTCTAGACAACCCTTCCAGCAGTTAGACTCATCTTCTAGACCTTCAAGAATCAAGAACAATGTTTGACTCATTGAGGTGAAATTACACTGGGTCACAGAAGAACTTTTCGATTTATCTAAGAATTCGACTTATCGATGTTCGATTTATCGAGAGTTTACTGTATAATATACAATCTGTCCTTCTATACCTGTACACTTGTTACTTTTTTTCTACGAACATTTTAATAATAATTATTATTGAAAATTTTAAAGAAAAAAACAGGTGTGCTGATAGATAGATAGTTTTCAACCTTAGACTTTACAGTGTAATTTTGGAATTATGATAAATCAGGAAGCAGATATTTTCAATTTTTCGACTTGCAAAGCTTTCTGAAAAATTGAACTATTACATATCAAGGGCGACTCGTAAGAGTGGGCAAGGGGGGCTTAGCCTCATCTTACAGCTTAGAGTCAAATTTCTATGAAATACGAATATTTCGGACTCAAGTGAACCATCATAATTTTTAGAAATTAAATTCAAATTTTAAATTAAGAATGTTTGGTCAATGGAAAAATGTAATATTCAGTTCATTCATCCTCATCGAAAACGTGAGAATCTCGAACAACACTAGACTACCTTGGCGCTATACTATTTCACTGTACGTGCACGAGAGAAGATTCGAAAGGCTGGGTATTCTGTAGTTCATAATATCCCAGATCCTAGTCTCTAGTAGAGAATATCTCAACCTTTAGAATGGCATTGGAGGCTTGACTCCCTGCTATGGTCAATCGGGTCGACTTCTGACTTCGCTTCGAATATATTTTGATCTCAGGAGGGACGAAAGGATTGAATTCACAAGCGGCTTGTGTTTGTTTTGATTCAAATTTGAATTCAACGGCAGTGATCTTGTGAACTTTGTTATTTTGTTATGAGGCATATTCGGGAATGAAATGGATAAATCAGACGAAAAAAACGATGCGCAGATATTGTTGATTCGATATTAAGGAATGATTATGTCCAGTACAATTTCAACACGACCTAGGCCAAATTTGATTGCTTTGAAATCAATCGAAAATAGTCAAAATGGAGGTTTGAATTTTATTCGGTATGATACATTGTCCTACCTGACAAAGAATAATACTCAATTTCTTGAAACATAGATGAATTCAAAATAGTAATCATCGAAATGAATACCATTTTCAATTCCCAGGCTCAGAGATCTTTTATCATGAGGTTGGAGAAATGATATTAGATTTTGTCACTGAGACGAGAGATATACTGGTTTCGGCCTTGTTGGGCCTCATCAGTATCCCGCACATCTCAGGACAAAATCTTCATAAAAAACTTCAGAATTTATAGCAATTGGTTGTGAAGTAATGAGTAAAATATTACAAAGTACTAAGGTGGTGACATCCAATTGCGTCAAAATGAAGTTCCACATCTCCAATCAAATGCAAAAAAAGAAATCTGTACTTCCTCTTTCACTGAATGAGATTTTAGCAGTGGCTCTATTCAGGGCCCGCTGATGTGATGGAAACGCATTTTGACGCAATTGGATGTCACCAACTTAGTACTTTGTAATATTTTACTCATTACTTCACAACCAATTGCTATAAATTCTGAAGTTTTTTATGAAGATTTTGTCCTGAGATGTGCGGGATACTGATGAGGCCCAACAAGGCCGAAACCGGTATATCTCTCATCTCAGTGACAAAATCTAATATCATTTCTCCAACCTCATGATAAAAGATCTCTGAGCCTGGGAATCGAAAATGGTATTCATTTCGATGATTACTATTTTGAATTCATCCATGTTTCAAAAATGTTCTCGATGTGGCCTCCGTAAAGGCAAAGAATTTTCTTTTTCTTAAACTCAATTTCTTGCTGGACAATCAAATATATTCATAATTTTTATTTCATTGAAAATAATTATTAATATATGCCACTCCTTCTGATATCCAAAAAAAAATCAATTTATTTACCGAGAAAAGTTGAATCCAAAGCTCCTAAAAATGTTAGCCTTCTCGGTTCGAATGACAATGAGCTATCACTATAACAATAGTTTTATCATAATATCCATCTAGGTATATGTATATGGACGTCGAAAAATCTGCTCATGAAAATTTAAACCTAATGGACTGGCCATCAGAATAGCTGAGTTTGTACTAATTATATGTATACAGGAGAAGGTAGACGGACTTCTTAGATAAGTCAATTTTTTTCATTCGTTGTCTGTACACCATTTCCCCTTTTTTTGTTGAAATATTATTTGGGGTGTGGTAGAGGTCACTTTGATTATATTTTTTCAAGTTCATGAATTGTACTCAGGAAGAAATTAGCAAGTTCATATTTCAGTATTCTGTAGACTACCGTTTGGCTTTGTCAATATTCCGAGACTGAAGCCGAAAATTAAACCTTCGAAAATCCATAGCCTACTTGATGCCGAATTTTCTAGAATTCTCGTGTTATGACCAATGTTAGCAATGAATTATTATTATTATTATTATGCCCTTGAAACAACCTATGATTTTCTAAAAAAAAATTAAAACATTTTGTACGAATATACGAATAAATAGGTATTGCAATTTTCTAGAACCTAAGACGAAAATCGAACTACCTACTAACATGAAATTTCCGTATCTCGGCTGCAATGATACGTGTTGCTGTGAAGCATTCTCGAAAGATACTGTGAGGTTTTAAAGATGTCATTGCGATTATTAAGTTCTTTGGAATTCATTCAATGTTCAATCCTTAGTACATCTATGATAAGTCTCAAAGTTGTTCTTCGATGTGATATTTTTTGGTATTCCCTGCGACTCACTGTTACTTTACAGGTTGACTGGGATATGGACATACGAAAATCGGCTCATCAAAATCAATCTCAACAGCAAGGTCGTCAAAACGACGGATCCCTCGATTAGGTCGATTTCAATGATACCAGATCTTTCGAAGTATTTGTCTGTATCAGTATTCATAAAATTTTCAATAATAATCATGATTCCCTCAGGTTTAATTATTGTTCGACGGTTTGAGAAGAAAAGAAGAAGAAGAAGGTATAGAGATAGCTGCATACTTATAGTTATAATGAAATATGTACAAATTTCTTAAAGTTATAGGGTTTGGACATACATATAATATTATAGTCCAAAATGATAATTTCAATTTTGAATTTTTTTAATACGTTTCACAATCCGTTCGTATGGTGTGGATACATAAAATTTCATTAACTATCTACATTTATTCACATTCGTGAAATGTATTCATGAAGAAATTAGCAAGTTTATAATCGAGTACCTATTTCAAAGGCTCTAGTCTGTGTGAAGCAATTAATTGAGGAAATAAATAAAAAAAAAATAAAAATAAATAAAAATATTATTGATATGTGAATACTGTTGGATATCTCATTCGAATGATGAGCAATGATTTCGATAGAATTTTTTTGCGTAATTGCTGCCTTAGCTAGTGTGTTCTTCGGTTCATCTCAAAAAGTAGTTGATACAGATTAGATCTCCCCTGCGCTCACTTCGGATCTATATTTCAGGAACCAGTCTTAGGGCCGATATTATAAACGTGCCGACCGAGAATTGGAATTCAATTTCAGCTTGAAAACCAGTTTTGTGAGCTCAAAATTGTCCTCGAGTAGAGGATAAATCTCAATTCTCGGTTGACATGTTTATAATAATGATAATAATAATAATAATAGTAACAATAATAATAATAATATTTATTCATTTCATCACAGTTATTGATTATGTATATACGTCATACAAAAAAAGGAAGAAACACAATTTTTAGTTATTTATAGAGCAGCAGTAGTCAAAAAATTCTTGAATATTATAGAGTTCGCATTGCAATATCAGTTTTCGAGTTCTATTTTTGAAGATTTTCTCATTCTGGGCACTGTGATAAGATGATGGTAGACTGTTTTAAAGCTTAAGAGACATAAACTCTACTTGATGCTGCGATAAAGTGAGACGACATTCGGGCAATGAATATCTATCCATTCTTCTTGTTTTGTTGCGATTCTCAAAATCTATGAAAAGTTCTTTATGTTGACGAACAAACATTCAACATTTATAAATATACAATCCAGTCATCGTCATTAAACTATGCTCCTTGAAAACACCACGGCAAGTCTCTGTTCTCTTAATTCCATAGATTGTTCGATTTGCTCATTTTTGATCTAGAAATATTCTGTGTGATGAAGAACTGCCACCCCGAAAAATTATACCATATGATAGTTTGCAGAATATATTACCTTGAGAACTGGCGCATTCAAGTGATACTTTAAAACGTTTAGTGAGTATATCACCGAGTGCAGACGTTTAATAAGGGTGCCGTAATGGGTTTCCCACTTCATTTCGTCATCAATATAGATTCTCATTAATTTTGTACACGAGTGTGCAACTATCTCATTGTTTCTCATATTAATTGCCCTGGGAGGTGTGAGATTTGATTTCCTTATTCGGTAAAACATTGCCTCTGTTTTGTCTATATTTGATTTGATTTTATTTGCTTCACACCATTGACTTACCTTCTTCAGTTGTAATTGAGCGGTAGATATCACGTTTTCTATAGTATTTCCAAAAGCAGTAAAGTTGGAATCATCTGCATATAATGAAACATAAGACTAACCCTGAGTATTGTCCTATTCCGCTTCGCAGAATAATTTGCGAAATGGTGGAAGATTATTCATTGGCAGTATCAAAAACGTGTCAACCGAGAATTGAAATTCATCCTCAGTTTGAAGGCTGAAAATTTTGAGTATACAGAAACCGGTTCTCAAGCTGAGGTGAAATTTCAATTTTCGGTGGATGAGTTTATTATACTGGCCCTGAGTATTTTCCTACGCTGTTTCATAGAATGATATTCCATATTGAGGGAAAGTATCTCTGCATTATCTTTCCTTCATTGTTTATTTTTTTATTTACCATGGGTGACTCAGGGGGTTCCGGATTGATTTGACGAATTTTGTTTTAAAAATCAGGTTACTTACTTATTTTACATTTCCAGCAAATATTTTTATCATCAAAATGTTACCGAAAATGCTTCTATGAAAATATTAAATTGGTTGAAAATTATAATAACGAATCCATTCTGAATTTATCAGATATCGAATTTTGAAATTGTGGGTTTCACAGATTCGTTGAGGTCACTTATGAGTGAACTCAATGGAGTTGATTAGTTTTTGAAAACAATAAATACAAAATAGGAGATTCCTTGAAAAAACATTATCGATGTATACTTTCAATAATTGAGACATCCGATAAGAGGAAAACCTATAACTGATAAATTTTTTTCAACTTTCTTCAAACTGAAAATTGTATTCTTTCACAGAAATATACTTCGGTAAAATAAGTCTTTTTCACAGTACCTACGATTTTGTTTGTTCATGTTTCTTATACATTTTCCAATTTATTTATCGGTCATTCTAGAGATTGAGTGTTGATTGCTTTTAATTTTGTGAACATCATTTTTTCGTATCTTTCAAACAGTAGTAGATGAAAATTCCTTATATTGACAAGCAACTTGCCTCTGCAGTAACTTCAATATTATATTTCTCAATTCTTCATAACTGCTTTTGCTCTAGACTCATTATTAAAAATTACCCATTACTCCAACGGAACATTGAAATCTTCCAATTACTCGCCCTTTGATCAGATGATGAATTTATTCAATAGGTACGTGATACATTTTCAATTATTTCTATACATTATACATCAACCAATCTGACAAATTAATATCAATACATATTTGTATTCGACATTAGCTTCAGCTTGAAAAGGGATCACATGACGACATTTCTGGAAATATCTGCACTCAAGCATAGGATTGAATAACAACAAATTCACTGTTAAAAAATATGTTCAAACTGAAAAATTTCATTATCCTCAATTAATCAATTCTGATAATCTGATCGATTATATTTTGATGAATAATGCCGTTCTCCATTATATATAAGTTCATGGGAGAAAAACAAGTGAATCTAAAGCAAATCATATCGAAACCTGAACAAATTAGATAACTTCACCTATTCGGTGACCTTCTCAATTCACGCTAAAATCCGCTTCCATGCAGTTGATTCCGTTTTCAAGGAATTGTTGGGAATATATATATAGGTTCAACTTGACAGCTCAGAAACTCAATATGGAAATTTCGTGCGAAAAAACGCAATCTATGGTAATATCCAAAGAACCGATACGATGCAAATTAGTAGTAAATGGCAAAATCATAGATCAGGTTATGAATATCAGCTATTTGGGTGTAGTAACATCAAGCAACAGATGCATAGCGAAGGAGGTGGACACTCAGGTGAGGAAGGCCGCAAGAATATCAGGGTGTTTACGAGATGTAATATGGAGAAACAGATATATGACCACTGAAAGTAAGACGCGAATTTATAAAACTTGTATAAGACCCATATTGACTTACTCTGCTGAAACGAGAGCAGAGACATCAGAAACAAAAAGAAAAATGAGAACAACAGAAATGAAAATATTGCGAACAATAAAAGGAATAACACTGAGAGATAGAATACGCAATACAGACACTCTGCTAGAATTAGGAGTACAGGACGTTGTTCGATGGGTGAGAACAAGGCGCTGCTATTGGAGGGATCACGTAGATCGGATGGGTCCAGAGCGACTTGCGAAGTGGGCCAAAACGCAAAATCCAGGAACGAAAAGACCAGTTGGTAGGCCCCCAAAACGTTGGAATGACAGCTGGACATTATTCATGTCACAAGAAGGCACATGACAGAAATGACAGGACTCCGTCCTATTTCAAGAAGAAGAAGAAGAAGAAGAACGCAAGAATTTTATGTTTATATTTTTAGCATGAGCGTATTTGAAAAATGTATATTTTTCGTGAATATTCATTAAAGAATATGCTTCTGATATCGTCTCGGAATAAATTCATTCGTAATCGTTTCCGACTAGGTTTGACGTCTGATAATGGACATATAAAAGTTCATCCAAGAAAAATGGCCCTCGCAAAATCTGACTTCTGGGGTCATTTCACTTGAAAAAAAGTGACGATCTAAAATTTGTTTATTTTCGGTCCATATGATATTCATTTGTCAAATTATTGGCATATGAAGAATTGTCGATATTGAAATTCGTGATTTTTTGAGATTTTTATCGAATTCAAAAATTTATTCCGAAATATTAAACATAGTACCTATTAGCCTTTCCCTTTTGAGATTCTACTTCAAGTAGCCATTATTCAGTTGTTTTTTGGCACTATTCTGGGAGCCCTATTGCTCAAACACAATGATTGCTTGATTCGAACTCTCTAGATAATTTTTTGTTAGGACAATTAAAAAACGAAATTTTATAAGGTTGAGATTGAAATGAGAGAAAATCTAATCGGAAGTATTTTCGAGAAATTTCTACGCAAAATCAAACTCTCAGTAGAATGTCAATTGAAAGTTTAATCAAAGTGACTCTCTCAAACTTCATCTAAAGTCTGACGATCTCCTCCGGAATCACACTGTGTATTTATTGGATTGTCATTGGCTCCTTTATCGTCTCTGAATTTGTTTTCTAAGAATTAATTGAATAAAATAAAAATATGTACCTTCTTCTTCTTGAAAATGTAGGTATATGAGAATAATGGATTCTTTTATAATTCATGACAGATGATATATTAATCAGGCTGAGATTTTAATTGTGAGGCAAATACCTGTGTTTTCAAACATTGGTTCCATATCACAAAGTTCCACGCCCCTTTCTCTCGCTTATGTATAATTGAAGTTTGAAGTTGAAAACATCGAAGTGAAAAATTTGAGATTAATAATCCTCGTGTTACAGTGGTAGTGTACAAAAGCGATCCGAAACGTTTCGACCGTATTACATGAAATATTTGGTAGATAGAAAAGTTCCTGAGCCATATTCCCTAGCAAAAATCATGAGTTATCAAAATCTTCTTGAAATTTTTCCCAGTTTTAATACTGCACGATAAAAAAGAATTTTTTATGGGAAATCAAGAATGAATATGTTGATTATATCAAAAAATACGTGGAATTGAGATGATCAATAGTAGTGTTCTTTGTTTTTATCGACGTCTGAAGCGCTTCATCTGTATTTCAGCGATGAATGTCTTCCCACATAGGATTCCCCATTTTCGATCATTATCCAAAATATTCCCTAAAAAAATTTGTATAGCAAACCAGAAAGTTCAATGAAAAAAAGGTTTATAATATTCCATAATTCGAGGCTTTATGAAGATCGCCGCCAAGCAAGCCAGTAAATACATCCTAATATGCTTTCCTTCTTGACGTTCATCAGACGAAGATATCTGTACTCACAAATGGGGGAAGCGAAAACCGAGGTCATGCAAATGAAACAGAGTTTTTTCATATAAACAAGTATAAGAGACGTCTAGTAATCGCACCGTATAAAAATGATTATGAGACTATGTTGCCAAACCTCATGTCGTCTTATGCTCTTAATGTGAAATAGAAAGAACGTATATATCATATACGCAACTAGTGGTAGTCAGCGCCTCTATCGTGCCTTGGTTGAACTGAAATATACGATTTTGTACAAGATGAGAGTATCTGACGTCATCGGCGAAATTTGGCATAACGACTCAGGACGTTCCATGACGTCGAAAAACACTGAAAATTTCTCAAGACAATCCGACGTCCGTATATCGGACGTCAGATTGCAAGCGGACGTCGAAATGATGGTAAATCGGCAATGTATGGCTCTCCAAAGGCGGTTTGCTGTATAATATATATATATATATATATAAATATATATATATATATATATATATGGAAAAGATTTAACGGACATAACCCTCTGAAACGAAAATGAACCGTAGACAGCTGTTTCGGGCTTTCGGCCCTCATCAGTACGGTGAAAAGTTGGAAATTGAAATCACATAACGGAGTCAACACAAGGGAGCCAGCCGCACATTTGCGATTTCGGTTGGAAGACCCTGCATTCCAGGGCAACATCCAACGTCACCACGGAGGCAGCTTTAGCCACCTGCGTGACATCCGAGTCCAGGAATACAAACACAATATAAGGATAAATAATGAGGGATCGGTGAAGTACATGGAAAAGATTTAACGGACATAACCCTCTGAAACGAAAATGAACCGTAGACAGCTGTTTCGGGCTTTCGGCCTCCATCAGTACGGTGAAAAGTTGGAAATTGAAATCACATAACGGAGTCAACACAAGGGAGCCAGCCGCACATTTGCGATTTCGGTTGGAAGACCCTGCATTCCAGGGCAACATCCAACGTCACCACGGAGGCAGCTTTAGCCACCTGCGTGACATCCGAGTCCAGGAATACAAACACAATATAAGGATAAATAATGAGGGATCGGTGAAGTACATGGAAAAGATTTAACGGACATAACCCTCTGAAACGAAAATGAACCGTAGACAGCTGTTTCGGGCTTTCGGCCCTCATCAGTACGGTGAAAAGTTGGAAATTGAAATCACATAACGGAGTCAACACAAGGGAGCTAGCCGCACATTTGCGATTTCGGTTGGAAGACCCTGCATTCCAGGGCAACATCCAACGTCACCACGGAGGCAGCTTTAGCCACCTGCGTGACATCCGAGTCCAGGAATACAAACACAATATAAGGATAAATAATGAGGGATCGGTGAAGTACATGGAAAAGATTTAACGGACATAACCCTCTGAAACGAAAATGAACCGTAGACAGCTGTTTCGGGCTTTCGGCCCTCATCAGTACGGTGAAAAGTTGGAAATTGAAATCACATAACGGAGTCAACACAAGGGAGCCAGCCGCACATTTGCGATTTCGGTTGGAAGACCCTGCATTCCAGGGCAACATCCAACGTCACCACGGAGGCAGCTTTAGCCACCTGCGTGACATCCGAGTCCAGGAATACAAACACAATATAAGGATAAATAATGAGGGATCGGTGAAGTACATGGAAAAGATTTAACGGACATAACCCTCTGAAACGAAAATGAACCGTAGACAGCTGTTTCGGGCTTTCGGCCTCCATCAGTACGGTGAAAAGTTGGAAATTGAAATCACATAACGGAGTCAACACAAGGGAGCCAGCCGCACATTTGCGATTTCGGTTGGAAGACCCTGCATTCCAGGGCAACATCCAACGTCACCACGGAGGCAGCTTTAGCCACCTGCGTGACATCCGAGTCCAGGAATACAAACACAATATAAGGATAAATAATGAGGGATCGGTGAAGTACATGGAAAAGATTTAACGGACATAACCCTCTGAAACGAAAATGAACCGTAGACAGCTGTTTCGGGCTTTCGGCCCTCATCAGTACGGTGAAAAGTTGGAAATTGAAATCACATAACGGAGTCAACACAAGGGAGCCAGCCGCACATTTGCGATTTCGGTTGGAAGACCCTGCATTCCAGGGCAACATCCAACGTCACCACGGAGGCAGCTTTAGCCACCTGCGTGACATCCGAGTCCAGGAATACAAACACAATATAAGGATAAATAATGAGGGATCGGTGAAGTACATGGAAAAGATTTAACGGACATAACCCTCTGAAACGAAAATGAACCGTAGACAGCTGTTTCGGGCTTTCGGCCCTCATCAGTACGGTGAAAAGTTGGAAATTGAAATCACATAACGGAGTCAACACAAGGGAGCCAGCCGCACATTTGCGATTTCGGTTGGAAGACCCTGCATTCCAGGGCAACATCCAACGTCACCACGGAGGCAGCTTTAGCCACCTGCGTGACATCCGAGTCCAGGAATACAAACATAATATAAGGATAAATAATGAGGTTCATTTTCGTTTCAGAGGGTTATGTCCGTTAAATCTTTTCCATGTACTTCACCGATCCCTCATTATTTATCCTTATATTGTGTTTGTATTCCTGGACTCGGATGTCACGCAGGTGGCTAAAGCTGCCTCCGTGGTGACGTTGGATGTTGCCCTGGAATGCAGGGTCTTCCAACCGAAATCGCAAATGTGCGGCTGGCTCCCTTGTGTTGACTCCGTTATGTGATTTCAATTTCCAACTTTTCACCGTACTGATGAGGGCCGAAAGCCCGAAACAGCTGTCTACGGTTCATTTTCGTTTCAGAGGGTTATGTCCGTTAAATCTTTTCCATGTACTTCACCGATCCCTCATTATTTATCCTTATATTATATATATATATATATATATATGCCAATGCGTGCATTGCTGGACCAAATCACACATCTATACGTCCATTGCTGGACAGAGCGTGGCATTGCTGGACGTCCAGCAATGCCCAGTATATTTTTATATGTTTTGGCGTGCTTAACTGGACAATATTTCCCCCACCCTTAAATCCATAAATTTTGCTGGGTTGCCATGTTGTTTGCTGAACATTTCGTAAAATTGCAAGTTAGTTTGCATTGGTTGTCGAAGGGATACAGATCTCGACAATGTATTCATTAGTGCTCCAGATGGATAATAATTCATTCGTCATTCGAAAAAATCAAAAGAAATCAACAAAAAAAGGAAACCCTTATGTACATCGAAAGATATCAGCATATTAAAAGAAATTCAACTCAATTTGAGATTAGGTGTGCCAAAGGTTGTGATTCCTGCAGTATTTGGTATAGGTTAGTGATTTAATTTTATTTATTTCATTCCAATAGGAGGTAAGTTTTGAAAATTATGAGTAAACACACCTGACTGATATTTGCTCGGTTTATTCAAGAAGTAATCATTGACTCAATGATTGTTATTATTCGTACAAGATTCCATTGTTACGAAAAAATATCAATCAAAGCTTATGTGACGGTGAATCTGAGCTTAATTTCAAAAATATTTTTTGAAATATTTATTTTAATTCTAGCAAAAACAGGAAGGCACAGTATAGAGGAAGAAGAAGTATTAGAAGAAACTGTCGCTCGCCACTATCAGGAGGAAACATATCCGAGTCTCAGAGAATGTTCCTATTTGATAGAGACGAATAAAATTTTGAGTGCAAAATCTCCAGTGGCTCTCAAAACGCACATATACAATGTGTAGATTTCATATGATCTCATCATTTTTTATTTTTTGAGTTCATCTGATTGGAATGTTTATTATTTTCGTTTATCTTCTTAGCATTGCAATCAGTATGAGCATAATATTTCATTTTTTTTTGTTATTTCTTGGCTATGCCATTGTTCAGGATTGATAAATCTGATGTGACTCATGGGCATAGCAGTTTTTGAAGATCATGAAAAAAACTTCTTCGACCTACTTGACTGTGTAGAATATTCATACTAAGACCCATCGAGTAAAGATGCATGATTTGTCAATATAAAATGCAGTGTATTGATGGAGGAAAAAATGTATAACTGCGGTATTGAATGTTTTTAAACAAAATGCTCAGACAGGTATATGATAGTTTTTATCAAATCATCTCATGAAATAAAAATATAAATCGTGAAAATATTTATATTTATATTTATATTAACTATCAAATTAATTTCGGAAACTATTTACCAAATCTTTTTCTTCATTGAATCCTGATGGTGTGAAAAATTGGTGGAGTAGTTAACAATTTTTTTCAAAACATAGGGCGTTTGCCTTTATTAAAAATTGAATTTTCATAAAATAAAATCTTCATTCGATTTGAAGACAAACCGAATGTTGCGCAAATATTCGAATTGCTTTCCATCGTCTATCGTCTAATGATAGACCAAAATCATAAAATCGATCATTTATTTCTCGTATGTTGCTCAAGACAGAAATCTAAATGTATTATTCAAATTTGTCTCCATTAATGCAGTTGAGTGTTGACAAGTCTGGGAAACAAATCGACAGATTTCAGGCAAGTGAAAATGGAGCATTCCACATCAGAACGACAATATTTCAAGAATGAAGAAAGCTTGAAGACAGCAGTTAGACACTATCATGAAAATTTTCCGAATTTCGGTTTCTGAGAATCTACATGTGATTTTTGGAAAACAAATGCATCCACAACGTGTCACTGTGTGGTGTGCATTTCTTTGAGCATGACGCTGGTCAAGAAGTGACTATTATTGAGACATGAAAACACAGTTCTTTCAGCCGATATTGGAAGATGATGATTTGGCCAGAATGTGGTTTCAACAAGACGGAGCAACATGCCATACAGCCCGTGAAAGACTTCAATAACTGCATGACACATTTCCAGGTTGTGTTTTTCTTTCGTTTTCTTGATCAGAATTGACCTTCTACATCATGTGATTCAACACTATTACATATCTCTTTATTGGTTATTCGAAATCAGAGTTCTATTTCAACAAGCCCGCAACCACGAGTGCATTTGAAGAAAAAGATTCAAAGTTGCATCAACGCAATATTTGCCGAATGGTCAAGAATAATTCGACAGGAGGGTGCGTATGTGTATGCAAAGCTGGGGAGTCCATTTGCAACGATGTGTCATTCAATTCATGTTTCAATAAAAAAAACAACAAACAAAAGACTGAAATATGTATTTTCAATTAATCTGAATCCAATTAATAATTTTAAATATCATGAACACGCAAAATGTCTTGATCATTGCTGGACGTCAACAATGGTGCATTCAGTCCAGCTATTGACGATCGGAAAAACGAACATGTCCAGCAATGTGCACTTCTACAAAATATCAGTTCTATCACACACTGTAGTTGAAATAACAATTCTTAATACATTACATTTGAATAAATTATTGACACACTCAACATTCATGTACACAACAGAAATGTATCGGTCATTGCTGGACGCCGAGAATGACGTCATGACCAGCTATTGACGCTCACATAAACGATACAGCCCAGCAATGTGCGCTTTTATTATATGAGTTAATAAAATTGAGTAGAGGTGGAAAGGGTTCACTGATATAGATGAGTATCCAAAAACGTTGATCTCAAAGAATATTGGCATATGTTCAGCGACATATGCGAGTTCGTCTAAATATTTAATTTTCTACAAATTATCTACTTTCAGATGTCAGTTTTGGTTCAGTTGAAAAGTTTTGGTTTTATCCTTGTTTTCTAAGTAAAACGTAGATTCATTATTTCATCTCGTTAACTTCTCTCCAAATTGATCAGTCTCATATTCTTCAGAAAGACAAGATCCCACTGAGAAAACTCAAAATGTTCGTGGTATATCTGTATGGTTGTAGTCGAAGTAATTCGCCTATCAATGTGATTCTTTTCAATAAGCTTGTTAATTTATTGAAGACCTATTCAGAATGCCGGATGATTTAAGAACTAAAATACATATTCATAAATCCTACATACAGGTTCGGCAATGATTTTCTAGCAAATAGATGGGTTGAACAATCCCATCTTTCCCACTATTTCATCATGGGTTCCATTCAAATGAAAGTGAAAGCAGACAAAATCGTTTTAGAATTATTTCTGCTTTTAACTGATGCAACTTTTTCTTTCCTAGAGGATATATTCTATACCTTGATTCATTTTTCTGAACGTGTATAATTATTTTTATAAACCAAGTGACAAATTTGGGTAGTATACCTGTTGCTCGCAATTATAAATGATAACACAATTTTTGGGCGATATGAATTCCTATTCTATTATATTCCCGGACATTATGTATATTGCCCAGTGGTCGTTGGCAATATTTATCGAATTTCTTTGAACCCTGTTTTCTCGCGATTGGATTGAGGAGAGTACACACACATTCAATGCATAGGGAAGCACAGTGGCTGAGAACTGCGAACACCTCTGTTAAAGGGCACAAAAAGGCATATGCGGAATCACTGACAGTGTTAGACATTCATGTCCACCACCTATAATATCAGAAGGGCAGAGTGAGGAATCCTTGCATTTGAATTCAATATTTGAAGACATCATACGTGATTCAGAATAGAAAGGGAAGATCAGGAAGAAAAATATCAAACTTAGTGAAAACTGTCCTGTGCAGGAACGTACGCTTTCAATGTTTCATCATATGAAGACAATAGAGCAAAACACATTGAAAATGTAGGAACGGTTCTGCCGATTCTTGCAAAAAGTTACTCAGAGTTGGACAATCTATTTCATTTTTTAGTTGACGTATGGAAGTTCTTCAGAATTTTGAAATATTCATGCAATTAATATGTTTTGAATATATCGATACTCATTTATTCGTTCGTACTTTCTGGGTATAAAGAAGAAAAATACTTGTTGTCCAATAACTTCTCTCCAAATAATCAGTTGGATATCATTTAGGCGGACAAGAAATTTCTCATAAAATGTTCGTCTTGTATAGGTTCTAATCTATGAAATTCTCCTTCAAATATGTAACGTTTTCGATTACAAAAAATGCCGTAAGATATCAGATGAAATACCTAAATATGTTCAAGAAATAACACTAATTTTCTTAATCATATGATTTCTATGCATGCTTCTCTTCTACATTTATTTATTCTAATTTACGAATATGTAATGTAAACCATCATCCTGAAAAGGTATTTGATTTATCATGTTCTGAAGAATAAGAGACTGATCAATTTGGAAAGAAGTTAACGAGATGAAAAAATGTATCTACGTTAAAATCAGAAAATAAGGTTAAAACCAAAACTGATATCTGAAAGTATATAATTTGCATGATAAATTAAATATTTCGAAGAACTCGCATATGTAGCTAAACATATTATGCCGATTTTCTTTCAGTTCAACGTTTTTCGATACTCATTTATATCAGTAAAACCCTTTCTACCTACGTTTTCTCAATTTTATAAACTTTGTTCATTGTAATTTGTGTATGTGATAAATCTGATAACTCATATAAAAGAAGCGCACATTGCTGGACCGTATCGTTTTTGCGAGCGTCTATAGCTGGACATGACGTCATTGTTGACGTCCAGCAATGACCAATAATACTTTTGTGTTGTGTTCATGAAAGTTGAATGTGTCAATAATTTATTAAAATATTATGTATTACGGATTGTAATTTCAACTACAGTGTGTGGATAAAATTATCATTATCTTCCAATATCAGCAAAAAGAACTGTGTTGTCATGTCTTAATAATACCTAGTCACTACTTGACCGTCCTTATGCTCAGAGATGTATGTTCTTATTATGCCTTAAACCGGAAATGCACACCACATAGTGACACGTTGTGAATGCATTTGTTTTTCAACAATCACATCCCAAATTCGACAATTTTTCTTGGAATTTTCTAACTGCGGTCTTGAAGCATTCTTCATTCTTTAAAAGTTGTTTGAAAATGAAGACATGTCGTTTTGTTGTGTAATGCTTCATTTTTACTAGCCATAGTAAGCAATGTCGATTTGTTTCCCAGAGTTGTCAACACTGCACTCCAAATATGGGGACAATTTTGAATTATACATTTATTTCGAAACACCTTAATTCTTGAGTCAAATACGAGAAATGAGTGGTCGATTGTATTATTTATATCCATCATTAGACGATAGATGGAAAGCAATTTGAATATTCGCGCAACATTCGGTTTGTCTTCAAATCGAATGAAGATATTATTTTATGAAAATTCGAATTTTTATTTTTATTTCTCTCTCTCAGATTGAGAAAAGCGAGTGGTTTTGTGAAGAATCTGTTTATCCGAGTCATCAATCAAATAGAAACATTCTCTGAGAATCGGATGTTGCCTCCTGACACTGGCGGGTGACAGTTTCTTGTAGTACTTCTTTTTCCTCCATACTGTATCTTCCGTTTTTTTGCTAGAATTGTAATATATATTTCAAAAAATATTTTTGAAATCAAGCTTAATTAGATTAACCGTCCTAATTCATGGAAATCACATGTACGTTGATTTATATTTTTTCGTTACAATTGAATCCACTTCAACTAATATGAGATTTGTGAAAAATGATTACCAGAACAAGAATCTTAATACACGAGAACAGAACTACTGACCTAACGAAGATGAAATGATTGAAGATTTCCTATTTTGTAGTCTACAGCATACAAATCTAATTTCGTCTCTCAAAGGTATTGAATGGGAGGAAAAAAATAAATATATCCAGCATACGTGACTTCATCCCATGAGGCGATCTATTTTACTGCATATTTTTCAACTTATTTCTATTCATTACCTATCAAATTTTGGAAAATATTGAATTATTCGATGAGCACATAGTGATGAAGGTACTATTATTTATGAGGGGGTGAAGTTCTCGACTCCAGCCGCAAGGCGAGTATCGCAATTCACCACTCTGGTGAATTGCGATACTCGCGATACTCTGAACAGTATTTATGTACGAATGGAATACTTCACCCTGTCTACGACTTCCTCGGTAAAAGTCAAATAAATCTGCATTTCCAACAATGACAGTAATCATCAAAGACTTTGACAGAATGATCTGTGTTCACTGAAAATTCAATACTGATGATAAACGTCAAATATTCCACTTGACATCGATTCAATTCCGTTGCAGCAGTGAATAATGAATCATTAGTCACCGGTGAATAATGACTTACATTACGTTTCTGAAAGATCATTCAAAATGTACGGATTAGAGCAGTCGTGGAAAAAATATTTATAAAATCCTCATCTATCACTGAGGAAGTATACTCACGTTTGATATTTTCGAGCATCATTTTCTTTCTTTTCTGCTCTATTTTTATCCATTGAATGATTAAATCGGTGTCACCTTTTCATTCTTGTTTGCAAAATTCGAAAAAAATTATTAACTTTGAAAAAGTGTATATGAGAAGCAATAGGGGTAACACAGACAGTTCTTGTATCATATTCTTAGAAATTTAGTCTTCTTTGAAAGCGCCTCCCAGAAATTTTTTCAATAAGGTGTCCTTCAAGGTAATATTCACCAAGACTTGTAAAAAAAACTGTTTTAGATTTTTGACAAAGTTGCGTTCAATACGCGAGGTTACATACTTGGATTATTCAATAGGCAAACATCATGAACGAGTCTGCAACAAATCAGAACTACCGCATTTGACGCATATTACCCCATATTTTCCTACGACAAAGTTACTGGTGGACTAATTCTGATTTATTCATTCGTCTGATTTATATTGTCTAGTTAACTTCTCCGCAAATTGATCAGGAGAATTTTCTTCAGTCGAAGTATGTAACACTGAAAAAACCCGTCCCGAAATTGCGATTTCGTATGGATATGACTTTACTCAATGTAACTGTCCTACAGTATGTGAAGTTTTCAATGAACTTGAATATTGATCAAAATCTTCCCAAATGTTCTGTTTTAATTCTTATCTGAAATACATATTCATGAATCAGAGCAAGTACATAAATGTACATTTCTTCTTATTCGATATCAAGAAAAACTGTTATATATAGATTAAGCCACAACATTCATCGACGATGCTATAAATGGAATATAGAAAGAAAATAAATAGTATATACCATTTATCAAATCTACATATATTTTTTTTCAAAGCACCTCATAAAGAGTCCTCTATGTATCAAGAAGAATCAGACATAGGTGAATTTCATCATATTCTCAAATTTTCTCAATGTTGCTGATAAAGTGGTGAATCCGGCAACAATGCATGAAACTTGTCCAGGAATGCCCGCAAAGACATAAAAAAAAAATGTCCAGCAATGAACGGATAGACATCAGAATATGTGTGTCCAGCAATACCCGCTAAGCCATATATATATATATATATATATATATATATATATATATATATTATATATATATATATATATATATATATATATGGATAAGATTTATTGGACATAACCCTCTGAAACTGAAATGAACCGTAGACAGCTGTTTCGGGCTTTCGGCCCTCATCAGTACGGTGAGAAGTTGGTATTCGAAAACGCATAACGGAGTCAACACAAGGGAGCCAGCCGCACATTTGCGATTTCGGTTGGAAGACCCTGCATTCCAGGGCAACATCCAACGTCACCACGGAGGCAACTTTAGCCACCTGCGTGACATCCGAGTCCAGGAATATAAATATGAGAAAGATATGAATATTGAGGGATCGGTAAAATACATGGATAAGATTTATTGGACTTAACCCTCTGAAACTGAAATGAACCGTAGACAGCTGTTTCGGGCTTTCGGCCCTCATCAGTACGGTGAGAAGTTGGTATTCGAAAACGCATAACGGCCGAAAACCCGAAACAGCTGTCTACGGTTCATTTCAGTTTCAGAGGGTTATGTCCAATAAATCTTATCCATGTATTTTACCGATCCCTCAATATTCATATCTTTCTCATATTTATATTCCTGGACTCGGATGTCACGCAGGTGGCTAAAGTTGCCTCCGTGGTGACGTTGGATGTTGCCCTGGAATGCAGGGTCTTCCAACCGAAATCGCAAATGTGCGGCTGGCTCCCTTGTGTTGACTCCGTTATGCGTTTTCGAATACCAACTTCTCACCGTACTGATGAGGGCCGAAAGCCCGAAACAGCTGTCTACGGTTCATTTCAGTTTCAGAGGGTTATGTCCAATAAATCTTATCCATGTATTTTACCGATCCCTCAATATTCATATCTTTCTCATATATATATATATATATATATATATATATATATATATAGTTATAAAGGGTCATTTTCACCTCCAAAACAGAAACTCGTTTTACGCTCTGACCTCATATATAACGCTGTCACCTCCGATTTCGGAGGTCACAACGTATCCCCTTGTTTTTTAGCTTGTTGGAATCAGGATGACTCAAGGATCAACATATCAAAAAATCGTTTTGAGGTCACAAGGCACCCTGTTTATGTACTGAACAATCTTTTAGTTCGGGTATATATCACGGGCGCTAGTGTGCTGCGCCATATATGGATGAATAACTCTGAGAGACTCGAAAGACGTATCCTCCTCCGTAAATGGCAACAATGTGTATTGGTACACCCTCAGAGCAGATGTCAACAGGTGGCATATCTCAAAGGTTATTTTATCGCTTTTTCAAGTGGAATGGTGTGATGCATTAGGAAGACAAGCTTTAACTTCGTCCTATGAGGGAATTCATATATGCTTGTTTTCCATCGGTCAACGTATTCATTTTGTACCATCCACGCATAACTGAAAGAGAATGAAAGCTTTTTACGTATCTATACGGGGAATATAGCTTGTCCCCAATATAGATGTAAAATATGAACATTTGTTTGATGAAATCTAAATTATTAAATTAGATACAATCCTTTTCTCTAATCAATCTGAATACATACGGTGTCTTCAAATGTAACGCTTTGTATTGACAGGTAATAGACCTCATCAACATGAAAACATTTTGAATATTCACTCTTCCCAATTCATTTGAACCAGAGTTACCCGCAAATGTGAGAAATGCTAAGTCCAAATCTGACTTGAACGTATTGAAACTTCTTCTATATTGATTATGTTCGAACATCAGTTTTGAAATATGCTGCAGATTTATTCCAATAGTGACCTGTTGATATGATTCAAATTGATCGAATTCGATGATGAATTCAATTTGATCGAACAATGATCATTACGACCAATTCATGTAAACAATTTAGACGAGTTTTATAGCTGGATTTGTGAATTTTTGTTTAACAACGAAATTTTTCTGTCCCCACCTTGGAATTAACTATTTCTCTCAGAAAAAATCGCCAGATAGAAGTTGAAAAATAATTCTACATGTTTACTAAAAATTTAAGTGCGTCGAACAGATCGCAAAAAAGTCGAGTGAGTATTTTATTTGATGTTCAACTTCCTAAAAATGCGGCATTGATACATAACAGGTGAGCAATATGGAAGTTTGAATGATTGATTTTGATGAGTTCTACTACCTGTCAAAAAAACTTCTCCCTTAAAAAATACCCTGTGCATTTCGTCAGAAAATACTGGAGTATCTTTATGCAATATTATCGGTGGCACCTACATTCTGAACAATAACTGTCAAGTAAAATATCCCAACGTGCCATTTTTTTCAAGTAGCGTACTTGACACCGAATTTTTTTGAATGCACGTTATAACAGATTTTGAATTTTGGCCCGTTGGAACAGTCAAGGTCATCGAGATGTCATTGCGGTGACATTTGAATTTCGGGAATATAGAAGAAGTCCCAATGTATTTTGTGAACGGTTGTATGGGAAGGAGTGCTTTCCCCTCGGATTTCCCATTGTTTGAATGTCGCAGCTCATTTTTGTGAATATTGAAATTCAACACTTCGCGGGAAAAATTTTTGTTTGCTAACGTTATTCTTTTTTACATCATTCGTATCATGTATAGTTTGAAAAAATAATATGACATATTCCCATAATTTTTTTCTCCTAGCGGATCCTCTACGGATATACGGCCTTCCAAATGACGCCACTGAAAAACTAGTTTACTGGAATGAATTTTAAACTACCCAGTATGATTTGAAGAAAATCTATCCATATACTAATATAAATGTGAATATCCGTTGATGAAACTTTCACTATAATGTAGAAAATATATTTTGAGGGGTTTTCATGTAGGGTTCACATTCCTATGTCACGAAGAAATGAGAAAAAATATTGAGCTTTCATGAAAAAGTCGTTTTTATCAGGCTTTCACGGCCGACGCTGTGTAAACTATAAGGGATAGAGGAACATAGTCAGAGACAATTTTGTAGTGTTCGAGAAATTCTATATGAAAGACCACGACGGCATATGTCCAAATGCTGAGGACAACCAACGATAACCATTTTTTACATTTTCAATTCAATTCAGAACAATGTTCAATTTGAAGAGGACTCCCGACTGGCATGGAATGAATTCTTATAAAAATGAATGTGATTGTTATCTGCGACATTTATTCTTGATGAAAAATGCCCCTTGATTAACGAAATTGTTTCCTCGCTCAACACTTGGTGAAACATCTTTGGTCAATTGAAAATATAAAAACACAAGACTGCGTTCTCAATATTTTAATAAATTAAACATCTAATGAGTCGACATGTTTCGGGTTTTATCCCATTCTCAAGAATGAAAAGTAAACGCATAAGTCAAAGAAATAAACATCAAACAACAGATGTTAAAACCGGAGATAAAGGGAAATCTAATTGATCGTTCACAATTGGTTGTTCATATTTGGAAGCAGAAAATATTTCCAAAATTTCTAGAAGATCTAGGCGTCTGCTTTTTTCCCCTTCATGCAATATTCTTGTTTTATTAAAATCTATGAAATGGTTACAAGTGATACAATGATCAGAAAAACCAGTTGTTAATTTGTTTTGAAGAATTGACTTTTAATATTTATCAACCCTTATCTTAAGAGAACGACCAGTCTGACCTATGTAAAAAGCTGGGCATTCGTCACAAAAAATTTTATAGACACCACTTTTTTCAAAAGTTGTTCAACTATCCTTTCCATTACAAAACATTGATTTTAAGTTTTTCTACATACAATGTCAAGTTTATTTCGTCTTAATCTACTACAAATATTGTCGCTTATTTGTGGGATATAGTTTATATAAGCAAATTTATCAATACAGTTATTAATTTGGGTGGGTTATATACTTGATAATAGTTTTTGATATTGTTTTCTGTCAATTAATTTATCTATAATATTAGGAGAGAAACCATTGTTCAATGCTAATGTCCTTAACACTTCCACTTCTTTTTCGAAATCAGCTGTTGAAAGTGGTATTGATATTAGACGGTGTACCAGGGAATGAAAAGCTGACATTTTTATTTTATATGGATGTGAACTACTATTATGGATGAGGATGTCTGAAAAAGTAGGTTTTCTATACACATCAAATTCCATATGATCTTCTACTATTTTTATCTGAATGTCCAAAAAGTTTAACGACTTATTTTCATTTTCCATTTCCAATGTGCACTGGACCGACACATACAAAGAATTAATCAGTTGGAAAAACAATTCAAGCTCAAAATCTGCGCAAGTCCAAATACAAAACACGTCATCCACATATCGTCTCCAGTATACTACAAATTCAGTCACATTGTTATTAATTGACCAGAATATTTTCTTTTGCAAATGTGTCATGAATACTTCGCTTAAAAGAGGAGATAAATGAGAACCCATTGGTAGACCATCCAACTGTAGATAGAATTTTCCATTGAACTTGAAATAACTCGGTTCAAGACACAACTGCAAAAGTTTATTTGTTTCATCTATCAATTCTGCACTGAGGGAAAAATTATTAGGAAGCTGTTCCTTGATTAAATTTCTAACTTCTGTATGAGGTATTGATGGGAATAAATTTACTACATCGAACGAAATTAACCTAGCATTCGGAGGGATTTTCAGTGACTTTAATTCATCTGTAAGTTGGATTGTGTTTTTGATGGAGTAAATTGGTTCATGTTGAATCATTTTTGGTAAAATAGAATTCAGATATCTACAGAGTTTTGAAGCTGGTGCATGAGTATAGGAAACAATGGGTCTCATAGGACAATTCTCTTTATGGATTTTAGGTAGAACATATAATTGCGGTATTCTTGGATTCATTATCGTCAAAGGAAAAGTTATTTCAGATAATTCGTTTGGGCAATTTTTGATATACTTTTTGAGTGAATTCTGGAATTTCGATGTTGGGTCAACTTTCAGTTCTCGGAAGTTATCAGAGTTCAACAATAATTCTGTTTTTTGTAAATAATCAGTCTTGTTCAAAATTGTAACTATATTGCCTTTGCCAGCTTTTGTAATTATCAGATCATTCTCAGAGGCTTTCTTTTTGATTTGTTTCAAAACGGCAACTTCGATTTTATCCTGTCTAATACGAGCATTCGATATCATTCTCGCACAAACAGATTTTTCAAAGTTTTGTATCTCAGGAGATTCGATCTTATTTAAAGCTAATTCTACATTCACTGCTAAATGTTTGAGGTCCTTATTATTAAACATATTCGGACAGTGTTTCAAACCTTTTTCCAATAATCTTAATTCAGCTTCTTCGAAATGTACTTCTGTAAAATTCTTCACTTTTTCATAAAACTTCACTGCACTTTCACTGGCGCGCAGAGAAAACTCGAATCTCTTATGCATTGTAGGGATAAATTCAAGCCTAATCTGTCGATGCGCGCCAGTGAAAGTGCAGTGAAATTTTATGAAAAAGTGAAGAATTTTACAGAAGTACATTTCGAAGAAGCTGAATTAAGATTATTGGAAAAAGGTTTGAAACACTGTCCGCATATGTTTAATAATAAGGACCTCAAACATTTAGCAGTGAATGTAGAATTAGCTTTAAATAAGATCGAATCTCCTGAGATACAAAACTTTGAAAAATCTGTTTGTGCGAGAATGATATCGAATGCTCGTATTAGACAGGATAAAATCGAAGTTGCCGTTTTGAAACAAATCAAAAAGAAAGCCTCTGAGAATGATCTGATAATTACAAAAGCTGGCAAAGGCAATATAGTTACAATTTTGAACAAGACTGATTATTTACAAAAAAAAGAATTATTGTTGAACTCTGATAACTTCCGAGAACTGAAAGTTGACCCAACATCGAAATTCCAGAATTCACTCAAAAAGTATATCAAAAATTGCCCAAACGAATTATCTGAAATAACTTTTCCTTTGACGATAATGAATCCAAGAATACCGCAATTATATGTTCTACCTAAAATCCATAAAGAGAATTGTCCTATGAGACCCATTGTTTCCTATACTCATGCACCAGCTTCAAAACTCTGTAGATATCTGAATTCTATTTTACCAAAAATGATTCAACATGAACCAATTTACTCCATCAAAAACACAATCCAACTTACAGATGAATTAAAGTCACTGAAAATCCCTCCGAATGCTAGGTTAATTTCGTTCGATGTAGTAAATTTATTACCATCAATACCTCATCCAGAAGTTGAAAATTTAATCAACTAACAGCTTCATAATAATTTTTCCCTCAGTGCAGAATTGATAGATGGAACAAATAAACTTTTGCAGTTGTGTCTTGAACAGAGTTATTTCAAGTTCAATGGAAAATTCTATCAACAGTTGGATGGTCTACCAATGGGTTCTCCTTTATCTCCTCTTTTAAGCGAAGTATTCATGACACATTTGGAAAAGAAAATATTCTCGTCAATTAATAACAATGTGACTGAATTTGTACTATACTGGAGATGATATGTAGATGACGTGTTTTGTGTTTGGACTGGCTCAGATTTTGAGCTTGAATTGTTTTTCCAACTGATTAATTCTTTGTATGTGTCGGTCCAGTGCACATTGGAAATGGAAAATGAAAATAAGTCGTTAATCTTTTTGGACATTCAGATAAAAATAGTAGAAGATCATATGGAATTTGATGTGTATAGAAAACCTACTTTTTCAGACATCCTCATCCATAATAGTAGTTCACATCCATATAAAATAAAAATGTCAGCTTTTCATTCACTGGTACACCGTCTAATATCAATACCACTTTCAACAGCTGATTTCTAAAATGAAGTGGAAGTGTTAAGGACATTGGCATTGAACAATGGTTTCTCTCCCAATATTATAGATAAATTAATTGACAGAAAACAATATCAAAAACTATTATCAGTTATATACCCCACCCAAATTAATAACTGTATTGATAAATTTGCTTATATAAACTATATATTATAGTGCGTGTGGCCTAGTGGATATGGGCGTGGACTCCGACTCGGCAAGTCGGGGTTCGAGTCTCCACCAGGGAAGAAATTTTCTGGTATGGAGAACGCGCCGAACCATTCACTGTTGGGTAAACAATACTTGTAGTAGATTAAGACGAAATAAAATTGACATTGTATGTACCAACAAGAAAAACTTAAAATCAATGTTTTGTAATGGAAAGGATAGTTAAACAACTTTTGAAAAAATTGGTGTCTATAAAATTTTTTGTGAAGAATGCCCAGCTTTTTACATAGGTCAGACTGATCGTTCTCTTAAGATAAGGGTTGATGAACATAGAAAGTCAATTCTTCAAAACAAATTAACAACTGGTTTTTCTGATCATTGTATCACTTGTAACCATTTCATAGATTTTAATAAAACAAGAATATTGCATGAAGGGGAAAAAATCAGACGCCTAGATCTTCTAGAAATTTTGGAAATATTTTCTACTTCAAAATATAAACAACCAATTGTGAACAATCAATTAGATTTCCGCTCATCTCAGGTTTAAACATCTGTTGTTCGATGTTTATTTCTTTGACTTATGCGTTTACTTTTCAGTCTTGAGAATGGGATAAAACCCGAAACATGTCGACTTATTAGATGTTTAATTTATTAAAATATTGTGAATGTAGTCTTGAGTTTTTATTTTTTCATTTAAAAATGCCCCTTTCCGTGTAGTTTTTTAATGGATACCTTAAAAGTTACAGCAGGTTGAACGAATGCGAATTTATGCAAGAAATTGTTGAATCTAATCGAGATCGCTTTGTCACGTAGTCAAGTGCATTTCTCTGCTTCGATACGAGTTATGAATGTGTGGTTGTGGACCAATCAGTACTGTTTTGAATTGAAATAATACGCGAGCGGAGCCGCGGGTTGGAGCTACTTTGTTTTAATGAACAGTAGTTAGGACATCTTAAAACTCTCAATTTAAACGAGCTCCTTTAGTTTACGAGAGGTAGAAGAGGTTCTCTTGATATTTTGTTTTTCGAGAACGGTTCATTTTATCGACAATGAACAAGAGTACCTTTTCCTGAGCTTAATATTCAAGGTATTCAAATCATTCGTATGATAAGGTATCCCTTATCATACAGGGATAATGTAAGCTTCAAATGTACAACCTAGTCCGCCCTGGTACACTAAAAATGCTAATTTCAAAGGTCAATATTTCAAGAGGTCCTTACTACTCACTATTCATCATAACAATTTTAATTTAATCATATTGCGAATTTAAAAAATAAGAGGGACCTTTTTCATTTGAAGTGATCATAGACGGAAAACCACTTTCAAGGTGGGATTCACAAAACTTTGAATGCCTGATCACGTACTGTACCATTTAGAAAACAATAGTTTAGAACAAATTTTTAGGTTTACGAAAACTGCATTTTCTGGTACTGAATTCTGAATGCCCATGAAAAATAGGTACGTCAATTTTGCTCATTTAAACTTTTTCTTACGACCAATATTAACCCTGTACACGTACACTATATTATGCTATTTTTCATTAGATGCTTCAACTTGCAGATATTGTGCATCAGATGAACGTGAGGACAGAAAATCAAAAAATCTCAATATGAAAAATTAAATCAAAAAATAATTACAATTATTATCAATATCAAAAAATCAAAAACCTCAATGATGGAGAAAACTTGAAACAGTATCAAGTTATAAAATGATTCGTTAGAATCAATCAAATGAAGCGTTAGAACGCTTCGTTACGATAGATCGTAAATTTTATTTCTTGTCTAAATTTTTATTTCAGCCTCTCGTCATATCTCGGGAAATATTCTTCAAGAAACTATGCTTTGAAAAGTATTTTTTATAAGGAATGATAACAGTCATATTTATTTAAATTTTAATTCATTCCATACCAGTCAAAGGGTCTCTTCAAATTGAACATTGATTTGGATTGAATTGAATATGTTAAAATTGGTTATCGAGGGTTATCCCCGATGAGAGACATATGTAGTCGCGGACTCTTATGTATAAATTTTCTTACACTACAAAAATGTCCCTCTCGAGTTCCACTATCTCTTGTAGTTCATCCAGCGTCGTCCGTAAAAGCCATGAATCAAATGGTTCATATAACAACTTGTTCATGAAAATTCTATATTTGCCCCATTTCCTCGTTGAGTATATTAGAATGAATTCCACAATCAAACCGGACATTTGCTTCCCGATTTCTGTGAAGACAAATAAACAAACTAACGAAAACATAGACTTTCATATTATACTCCGAAAGCATTATTGTTCTTCAGAGGTATAATATTCTTCATTGAATATCGTTAAAAATGTCCAGCAACGAGACGAAACCAAATTTTTGGGAGGGCGGAAAATTTTCCAACCGTGCATTGAAGGAATAGAACACTGAAGGTTATCTAATGGTTTTCATAATTTAATATAACGTATAATATTTGTTTTGGCTAAAAAGGTTCAATTATGATTAATCCCATCAATGTTGTGAGTAATTAACTTTTCTTCATCTTTTCAACATTCAGTTGCATGTTTCCCAATTCAATAGAATTTGTTTTTTTCTGTAAAAAGTATCTCGATTTATAATGCTTGAAACTTTGAGAAACCTCTCGTTCTATTTCATAGCCGTGTATAGGGACCATTAGGTCACGAAGCCTTTGTCAGGCACAAGACGATGTTTCTTTATTTATTCCGATGCTCCGGAATGAGCAGCGTAAAGCACTTATCTTTCCAAACATGTGTTGAAAGAACAGCTGCATTCCATATATGATTATTCCGAACTAATTTACCTTCTGTCCTCCGAAAATCTGGCATCGTTGCAGGAGGCCACAGCGCACGACCCATACAAAATATAAGCGGAGGTAGCAAGGTCTGTCTCATATGAAAAAAATTTTTTCGAGCAAAATCTTTTCCCTCTCAAGGTCCCTATATTTATTGCCTCCCCCTCTAAATCTATTGACGAAAACAATTTCAATCACACCACTCCTTCACCCGGAGGTCAGGTCGCCCACTGAACTTAACGGAGGTCACAACGCACTACGAATCCATATATATATATATATATATAAAATGGCCCCGGAGTATTCTGTTCTGATAAGAGTGTTACAATTTTTTTCAGATTTCAATACATATAGAGGCTACCAATTCAAGCGTAATGACGATGCGAATACCTGGTGATATGGAACCAATCAGAGGAATTGAAAAGATAATCTACTCAATTTTAGAAGGGGATAAGGCCATACTGAGTGATTATATTCAAATAATGAGCGAAATTTTCAGTGCTGATATATTCAGAGAACATCTGAAATATTTGTCACAGATACGACTGAAGTGTATCCCGAAAATTTATTTGGAAATGAGAAAGATAAAACCGAGTGATTTCATTCATTGCCAACGTCTCCATGGCAATTTAATTGACGCTTTCGGAAATAGAATGCTCGAAGCTTGCAGAAACTCTAATTCTTTCCTGAAATGTTTTGCTAACGCGAAAAAAAGGTTGACAGAAGAATACGACAAAATAGAGGAGGAAATTCTGGAGCTGTATTTTGATGAAATTGTTGGTGGAAGAAATACTTGCATGGGTGATATAATTCAACAACTGAAGAATTTCAACGCTTTAGTTGAAAAGGAATGTTCATAGCAAATACATGAATAACTTCAAAATATATTATTATTAACGCCTTTTTTGAAAAAAAAAACATACATATACATTCCTCCTCCTTTCAAAGATCATTTGGTGCCGTAGTCTAGCATAGCAATTCTTACTCAACCACCACAAAAAAACAAGAAAATACAATAAGGTCAAATCAAACTACCATTTAAAATTTCAAATTTCAAATGGCACCCGATAACTACATTGATCAGTCATTCAACTCTCAACATAGTCGTACTGCACACTCACACATAGTCTCAATCATTTATCTAGTTCTGTCTGCTCAAAAGAAATGCTATATAACTATTCCTCCTCATTCCCTCTGAACGAAACATAAGTCCAATGGATCGCGAAATGCATGATTCCGGAAAATCAAAGGAAAATCGTCATTTTGACCGATGAGCTTCTTGAGGAAAATGAAATTGTATTGTTAAAAAGAAATCACTTTCATTCGATGAAAACATATACTCCTTTGCCATCTTCTCAGTTAGAACGATACATCAGTTTATGGATCGTGAGTTGATTCGTTCTGGGAGACAAGATAATGATTGCAGAATTCTCCCAGAACGATTAACGCCACGATCCATTAATTTATGTATCGTTCTATCTGAGGAGATGGCGATGGAGTATATCTTTTCCTCGAATGATAGTCGTTCCTTCTTCAATCAACAAAATCTTTTTCATCAAGAAGCTAAGCAGACAAGATCATAAATTTTTTTTTTTCTTCCAGAACGATGCCCTTGGAGATCCATTGAAGTCATGTATCGTTCGGTGGAAGTGAGATAGGCATATTAATTTTGTTCGATTAGGTGATGTTCTCCTCTAAGCGCATACATTCTTCCTTAAAATGCGCAGGGGACAATATAATTTTTTCTCAAATTTCTCCCAGCTTGATGATCGTTGTGATCCATCAAACTCATATATCGATATAGGTAGATGGAGAAGAAGCACTTTATCTGAGCGATTAATGGTTAGAACACAACCATATGAAAAAGTTATTTTTAAAAGTGCTAAGGACACGAGATTTTGAATTTGCAGAATTCTCCCAGAACGACTCACGTCAGGATCCTAACGGACCTATCCCAGACGGCACCCTACATTCCCGGAATATTCCTCCAATCTGCCATTAGGCCAGAAGATATTGCAATATGCGAGGCTTATGCAAAAAATATATCAAATATATCTGCTCTCAAAGGAATATTCCAGATATATGCCATCAAAGATATGTCTGGTATATGCTATGGGAATATCCATATGATATGCGTTTCTTATATTATTTAAAAGTATTTATTGGTATACATATATGAATCTTGATGGAATATTACAAACGTTATAAAACCCTTTTTGAATGATAATTTTTTAAAGTGTAGGTACTACCACTACCTCGATTTTGCTTTTGTTTCGAACTCATCAATAACTCATGAGTTTGCTATTTTCCAGTAAACTGTTAAAGAACTACAAACTTTCTGTATAGATTATATTTTCGAGGAATCGCAGTTATAATGAAGTTAATTATAGTTGGATTCAAGTTAAAAAATAACACTTCATTCGCTTAATAATTTGATCTTGAGTAAACAATGGAATAAATGATGTGTAATTTATTTATATGATTGATACAATGAAATGAAAAAGCAGGCAACAAATTAAACATTTTCATTTGTGAAAAATGGACATGCTATACTATATCGTATATCGACTGAGAGTCGAGTGACTTTTTAAATAATTAAAATGCTCGATAAAATAGAAAAAGATGTCCATTATGTAAAGAGGTCGTAGACAAGTTGTCAAAAACCATATATGATAATCAAATATTAGTCAGCAGAGGTGAGAGTGGCTTATTCCACTGGAGGATCGAATCAGTTTTGCTCATATTTTTGTTTCCATGCAGCTGCCATGTGGTGACAGAGATGTTGTTTGGAACTTAGAATCTTTCTAGTTCAACTTAATACTTCTTGCTTTTCATTGAACCAAATACATTGCATTTCAAACATTTCAGAGCCATCGTAAGTTGAGGAAGTTATGTGGCCACTTTGAACCATATTTTCGCCATTTCTAGATATTTCATTGAATTTTATCAAAATATCTGATAGAAATCCCAAAGACATTATTTCTTTACAGGAATAAAAATACTCCTTTATAAATAAAAATTAACTCTTCTTTGGCTTTCACCCATTCTTAACTCCTGCAATCTCGTTCCCTGAATTTACCGATAAGAATATCAAATTTCGATTTTACTGAGATTTGACTCTTACGGATTTAAACAAAGATTTTCCTTGATCCAGTCGCCATATTGTTACGTCACGACTTTTTCAGTCCAAATCATTGACTTATTACATAATATGTGTAATAAGTCAATGGTCGAAATATTCAAATTTTTGTTTTGTGGTCTTGGATTGAGGTTATTTGTGTTCTTTGGTTAGCAGTTTGGCCGTTTGGCGTTCCAAAATGGTCGTCCACAGATAACAGATAAAATAGATGGGACACCCCTTTCCCCCACCACGTTCACCTATTGTTTGAGGATCGCATCCACTCGTGTCGCTGCAGGCCCAAAATTTGACCTTCTGGGTTTGAAATCTGTTTACGTTCTTTTAAGTTCAGCAACGCGGAGAGACACACGTGAACTGTTAAAGTGAATATATTTGGTTGGAATTTTTTTTTTTTTTATTATTGTGGTTACATCGTGAAAAATGGGAAAAGTGAAGAAGTGTTGCGTGCCTGGGTGTAACGATAGAATCAGTAAAAGACATCGTTTTCCTAAAGGTAATCCAGATTTTTTCACAACGTGGGTGAAACTTATAAAGCCAAGCAATTGGGAAGAATATTGAGTGATAATCAGATGTACAATAGATGTTACGTGTGCCACTAACATTTTTCCGATTGTTATGATATGCCAGAATTGAAAAGAGGACTAACATGTAATGCAATTCCTACACTTGGCGTTCCTGGTAAGTTTTCTCGAAATATATGGGGGTATAGTTTTGAAGCTTGATTTTTTTAAAGTTCTTCTGTATCTGTTGATTCGTCAAATCAGCCAACTTCTTCAAATATGTTGGAAGATGAAATGGTTACTGAAGAAATACTTGAGCCAAGGAATAATGTTATTGAAACAGGTCAGTAGTAATTCCAAAAGTCTCTTGTTCTTGCTAGCGAATATCTTAAGAATTTTGGATGATTGTTGAACTATTTCAGATTGTAATCCAGAAATAATAACTGTTACAGAACAGTCGCCTGAAGAAGTGCAAAGGAAGGAAAGTAAAG
The DNA here is from genome assembly GCA_038502775.1 of Hippodamia convergens. Taxonomy (NCBI): domain Eukaryota; kingdom Metazoa; phylum Arthropoda; class Insecta; order Coleoptera; family Coccinellidae; genus Hippodamia; species Hippodamia convergens. Next base: position 41,447 of record JAVSIQ010000420.1, read on the forward strand.
TGATAGTTTAGTATCAAATTGTCATTCAATAATTTGTAATATTTAAAATCAATCATCAGTAGAAAAAGATATCTGAAATTATTATGTGAATGATCAAATTAGAACATAATAATAAATGACCAAATAATATTAAACACAAATCATTTTGTAGGCACCAGCAAATACATATTGAGAAAATTGAACTTTACCAGAAGGAAGCAATTACGGCCACAAGAAGCAATGTTGTACTCCATGGTGAGGAAGTGTAATCTTCAAATGAGCAGGCTGAAGCATACCAGTAAATCTTTACAAAAACGTTCGGCTTGTGCTTCAAGGGTGATTGCTTCGTGCGAATTCCAACACTTTCAGAAGTATGTGAATTCTGCTACGTACAATTTTCTGAAATGCCAATTAAGAAATCAAACCCGAAGATTGAACTCCAGAAGATTCACCTTGGATGAAAAAATACTCGCTCTGGCCTTATACAAGTCCAGTCCAAAAGGATATCGATTGTTGTGTAAGATATTTTCTCTACCCTCAAGTAGGACCCTTTTAAGACTTAAAAAAGTACCTTTTTGTCCTGGCATGAATAATCATATCTTCAGACAGCTTGAGCGAAGTGTCAAGAAAATGAAAAATCTTTAAGATAGAGTCTGTGCTTTGATATTCGATGAAATTTCATTAAAGACAAATTTAAAATATAATCAGTCACTCAGTCAGAGATATGATTATTTGATTGGAGGACTATGGTGACGAAAAGAAGGTAGTTTTGGCAGATCATGCCAATGTTTTCTTTTTGAAAGGTTTATATAAACAATTTAAACAGCCAATTGCATTTACCTTTAGCATGGGACCGACCAATCAAGGCAGTTAAATTGAAAAACCTGATAAAAGAAATTATTGAAGCCTGCCAAAATATTGGTTTGGAGTTTCTTGTCACCATATGTGATCAGGGAACAACCAACCAAAGTGCCATCAAAATGAAGAGAGGAAAGAGTTCTGCTTGAGGAACAAAATCGAAGACGGGTATTATAGATTCTCAGTGAATCAGATGGAAGTAGTACCTCTTTATGATACTCCTCATTTATTAAAAGTTCTACGAAACAACCTACTCAACAAAAATGCTCATTTTCGTATGAATGGAGAAAGGCATGAAAAAGTTGCAAAATGGTCCCACATTGAGCAATTCTATAAGTTAGATTGTTCACTGCCAGACCTGAGAATCTGCACAAAACTGACTGATGCACATGTTATCCCATCAAAAATAAATAAAATGAAGGTCAAAATGTGCACTCAGGTCTTAAGCCACTGTGTGGGATCAATAATGAAAAGAATCGTTACATGGGGTATGTTTTATATTTTTTCAAAATTTATACAAGTATATCATCAGAAGTAGTTTAGAAAGGAGGAGGGAAAGTGTGTTCAGAATCATACTTAATTAATTATTTTCTGCTCAAATTCCTGTAATATAGTAAAGAATTTTAACCTTATTGAATGTGAATACTACAGAATCTATATTGAAAACTTTTTGATACTAATTTGAATTTCATTTTCAGATATCGCGGACGAATTGAAGCTTCCCAAAGATGCAGTACATACTGCAGACTTGATTCTTTTCCTGGACAAACTTTTTGATTCCTTAAATGAGACAAAATTTTCAAAGGAAACAGCAAATCGTCTCAAGAGACCAGTCAGCAGTTATTCGCAGCATGAGTCATGTTGGCAGGATGCCATTAAGACTCTCAGCAGCTTGTGGTTTTACTGCCCTGAGAAAGAGCGTTTTGTTGTTGTTCCTACCATTCGAAATTTGATCCATAGTTTGAAAGCTTTCATTTATTTGCGAGGGATACTTCTAAATCAAAAGAATTTCCGCTTCATTTTGACCGGGGCTTTTAATCAGGATTGCCTGGAGAATTTTTTTTAGTTATATTCGCTCACACGGGGTGAGGAATACCAATCTAGATGTTGCACACTTTGTTATCTCATTTAAATCGTCAATAATAAACAATTTCATGTCTACACACTCAGCTGGTTCAAATTGAAGGAAAGATTTGTCCACTGGGTGTTTAGATAATCTTAAATCTTTTCTGACAGGGGAGACTCCAACAGAAGTTCATTCCCTGTCAAACGATTCATCTATCCACTCATATAATATTCCTGCAAGTGTTACTCTGAATAATAGAATCAAGCTTGCAAGATGCACCCTTGTCTACATGAGCGGTGCAATCAGCAAATTGATTTTAAAATCAAAATCAGTTAAAAATTGTGATACTTGCAGGAATTATTTGCTTGGTCATAGTGAATTGGTAAAAAAACAAGATTTCATCGAATGCAGGAAATATGAATTCGGGAATTTGGTTACACCAGAAAGTAGTTGCTATTTTTTATTTCGTCAGTCATTCAGTTTTTTATTTTATTTGATACCGAGAGTTTGGAAAAAAAAAAATTTTCAAGTTCCTTGAAGAAATTTTATTAAAGAATTTAAATTTCAGAATTATGAAGTGTGCAACACATGATTTAGATATTGGTAATATGGCGGAACGCGATCAGACGTGCCCACAAGAGCTCCTAATAAGCGAATTAAATAAAGTGAATAAGAAGACTTTGATCGACATAATTGTTACTAAGTCGATTCCTAAAGACCTTTCAAGTGATATTCTCAGTAAATTTTTCAACGACATGTTCATAGGGGTCGTTGATGACGATATTTCCGATGAAGTTAGGCCTGAAAAAGGATCCAATTGTGAAATCCCTGATGTTGTGATTCGTTCTTCGAGCAGGGAAATAAAACATCTGCAAAAACTTTATGATCATTTGGAATTGCGAATTTTGGATTTGAGTGATGTAGTGTATAGAGAATATGACAAAAACTGGCTTGATGCGTGATTATCGGTCCAGCGGGTAACGAATGACTAAGCGATGAGGAGGATAAGATATTATTCATTCGATGTAGGTGATTCGGTGCAAGTTGATGTGTGAATAAAGATAGTTATTATTACTTTTGTGTTTATATTATTAAAGCCCTAAACCAGTGTAAGATCCGGATAATACAGTGGCGACGAGGATAATTCGGAATTAAAGAAGGTGAAGGTATGTACACGCATTTTGTCAAATCTGAAATAGAAACACACAAAGGACACACAGATAATACTAACCCTAGTGATCGAAAGAAAGAGCAAAGGAATCACGTTATAGTGTAAGATTAGGATGTTTGAGACACTAGATTTCAAGAATGGGGAAAAACCCCTCATCAATCTTAAGTCCCGAAAACAAAATGACCAAACGATAACTTCTTTTACAAAAAATTTAACAGAATCCTCGTTGCATTGAGAAAACTTACTGTCTTCATTAGTTCAATACCTGATATACAAAAAAAAAAAAAACTGAAAATATTATTACATAATTAAGAGAAAAGAAAATGTTTCCATAATGAATTAAATCAATGTTATCATTACAAAGAGTCATGGTTGAGGGTAAGGATAAACTAATCTTAGCTGAGGGGTATTGATCTGTGTGTGCGTTGTGGAAAATTACAAAATCCTAAAGCGGACTTGGACCCGCAGGATTGGTTGGCCAAAATGGCAAATTTGATAGCCATACCTTTTGACTGCGATGGTGAACCATCATCCGTTGGTATACGCTGGGAAAAATGGTTACGCTCATTCGAAATCTACCTGGAGGCATCAAGTATTGATGAAGCTTCAAAAAAAAGGGCAACTCTTTTACACAGTGCTGGTAGTGCACTGCAGGAAGTATTCTATAATTTACCCGGTGCATATGCAGAACCTAGGGACGACGAGGGTAGAAACATCGATGTCTACAAGGTAGCAATACAAAAATTAAATGAATATTTCTCGCCGAAACAGTCGAAAATATATGAACGTCACCTGTTCCGCCTGACTAAACAGGAAGAAGGCGAAAAATTCGAAAAATTTTTAGTGCGTCTAAGGAATCAAGCTTCCAAATGTAAATTCACTAATACTGAAGAACATTTAATCGACCAAATTGTTGAGAAATCTACTTCAGTTGAACTGAAGAAAAAAATTCTCTCTTTAGGAGATAATGTCAACTTAGATAACATCATATGTGAAGCTAACGCACTAGAAGCTGTTAACCGACAGCTAGAAGGGTTTGTTGATCAAAGACAAAGAAATTTAGAAGTTAACCAGATCACTCAAACTTCTCGAAAAAATTATAAAGAATGCAGCCGTTGTGGCGGAAAACACTCAGCAAACTCTCCTAGTTGTCCAGCAAAATTGAAAACATGTAATAAATGTGGATACAGAAGCCATTATCAGAGCTATTGCCGCACCAACCCACGAAAGCGTTACAATAATACCGAATCATTAAGCCGAAATCAAGATCAAAAAAGACTAAATAAATTTGGGAGCTACAGCAGGGAGAAACGAGATGGAGTGGATTGCATTGCAACAGATTCAAATGATACTGATTATGTTTTTCACATCGATGACGATAGCGTTATACAATGTAATCTCGGGGGGGTTTATGTAGATATGCTTATTGATTCGGGGAGCAGAAATAACATAATAGATGACAAGACATGGACGGATCTGAAAAGGAAAAAATCAAAGTTTGGGACCAAGAACAAAAACCAAATAAAACCCTCTTTGGATACGGAAGTAAAGTCCCCTTAAAAATCCTAGGCTCATTTAAGACGAAAGTTACTGTGGGGAATAAGAGCGAGACAGCTATAATCTACGTGATAAAAAATGGATCAAAGTGCCTTTTAGGTAAAACAACTGCTATTTCCCTGGGCGTCCTCAAAATTGGACTGGAAATAAACGCCATAGCAGATCAGTTCCTCAAATTTAAAGACATCGTTGTAGACATACCAATTGATAAAACTATAACTCCCGTATCTCAACCGTATAGAAGAATTCCAATATCTCTGGAAGCGAAAGTGGAAAGGAAAATTCAAGAATTGGTCGATTCAGACATAGTGGAACCGGTAAATGAGCCTGCTAAATGGGTCTCACCTATGGGTGATCATGGTGCCGATCATTAAACAAAACGGTGGAATTCGTATCTGTGTAGATATGAGGCAGGCCAACAAAGCCCTTTTGCGTGAAAACCACCCACTACCAACGATGAATACTCTACTTCCACACTTCAGGAAAGCAACAATATTCACAAGATTAGATATAAAAAATGCTTTCCACCAGGTAGAAATCTCGGAATCCTCCCGATATATCACAACATTTATAAGCAACAAAGGCCTCTTCCGTTACAAAAGACTCATGTTCGGAATATCATGTGCCCCAGAAGTATTCCAAAAAATCTTAGAGCGCATGCTTCAATCCTGCGAAGGGGCAGTAAACTTCATCGACGACATTCTTATTTATGGGAAAGACCTAGAGGAACACAACAAAAGATTGAAACATACTATGGAAATCCTTACAAAATACAACGTACTTCTGAACAAAGATAAATGTGCTTATAGAATGGACAAGGTTGAGTTTTTGGGGCATGAACTTTCAGCAGTAGGTATCCAACCATTGAAAAGCCATATTAAAGCAATACAAACTTTTCGAGCCCCAAAGACTATCGATGAAATTCAAAGCTTTTTAGGCCTGGTAAACTTCGTCGGGAAATGGATCCCTAATTTGGCTACCTTAACCGAACCAATTAGGAAAATTTTGCGTTTGAAGCTAGGTAAACATGCGAACGTGGAAGAATATTGGACGGAACATCAAAATAAAGCATTCCAGAAATTAAAAGACTCTTTACTAAGTATCAGAACTCTAGGATACTATAATCCAGGTGACAAAACACAGGTAATTGCAGATGCAAGTCCCGTAGGTTTGGGAGCTATTTTAATACAGTATGACAAATCAGGTCCAAGAGTGATTGCATACGGAAACAGAAGCCTGACCGAATGTGAAAAAAGATAGGGTAAGAGGTATAGTTATTGGCACTTTAAGGATTTGCTGATTTTATTTCAATCGGTTTTGAACTTTGAAGTGGGCAAAATTGAAAGATCATAATTTATTTCGATATATATGTTATTGAAAAAGACTATTCAAATAAAAAATTACTCTTTCATTGCTTATTCAGAGAGCAATTCAACATTTAATCTGGGAAATACAAATTTGATAGTTATTGACACCCATTGTATACTTATTGGCCCATGAGAGAGACAGTAATTGGCACAATTAGCGCCTATTCGGATAGTTATAGGGAAACAGAAATATGTTCAAAGGTAGGTGAAATAAAACTGAAAATATAATTCCAAAAAAATAGACAACAGAATAAATAAAAAAATTTCTTTTGAAACATAAAATTGAAAAGACTTTTCTCCTCAAAATGAACTAGATAAAATCACAGCAATCGATATTCCATTAATGACAGGTCATTATTAATTAGAAATTAGACGTTTAAGTCGTCTTTTTCACACAATGGGTGGTATATTATTATGTTTCCGAATACACATAGATTTGATTCCATTTCATTTTTTTTGCAACATAATTCGAGTGTTTCTTGCATCTAAAACATAATGCTTTCAATATTTTTTCGTTATTGATAAAATCGTCACTAAAATTTGATTCAGTGGGATTTGTTTGATCATCACCACTATGGAATATAAGTTTTCTAACATGTGGCGGTTTTTTTGACGCAATCGAAACATCCGAAATTATATTGATTCGATGCATCTGAAAGGAGAAATCGCAACATAAACATTTATGTTGATGACAGTCTTATTCAAAGTCGGTGCTTTTTTACTTTTAGCTTTTGCCCTCCCAGATTGTATAGAATTTTCTTCATTGGTGTTTTTTTCTTGTGCGTCCCTAATCTTTTTTTTTTCTTACTTTTCTATTTCAATTTGCTTTTTCTCATTCTCCTTTTGCAATTTATCCTGTAACCGGTTTGAAAAGAGTCTTCCGGGCTTATTGGCCGTGGTCCATTAGGAATAATTTCACCTAACGTTTCGCCTACAACTTCGGTAGGCATCTTCAGAGGATTCTCGGTCTAAGGTTGTACCTCGAACGCTGAATTTCTGACACTGTCAGAAACTGACACTGACAGTGTCAGAAATTCAGCTTTATTTTTTGCTACCGATTTTTTTGAGGCTCCTTGAGCTATTTCTGAGCTTTCTGAAGGGCTTAATTTGTGTAATATTTAGTACACTCAACAAGTCTTTGTTCTGTTTTCGGCATTTCTGTGAGGACAAAACAACATAAGAAATTTGTTTCTTATTATTTCTGGGTGGGTAATATATGTCTCCAACATAATATACAGCTTGTTTCAATGAAAAACACGTGAAATTTGAATTTCAATAGTTATTGGCACTCTCATCTTATAGTGATTGACACTAGTGCCAACAACTGTTTACAGGCCAATATACAAATTTTGGATGAATTTCCCAATGAAGAGAACTGAAAAAATATCTTTTATGATATTTAATTGAAAATGATTATCAAATCATAAATATTAGTTATTGTCACTCCCCTGCCAATAACTATTTTTCTGTCCTTTACAACAACCAATGATTGGCACCTTAAAAATATATATTTCCGCCAAATTTATTCCTCGAATTATGCCTTTTTAGCATTATCAACATATATTATCGATGTTTTTCCATAAATTTCAATTACACTGTATATATTCCGAGGAGATGGCAACATCAAAGTTCGTACCTACCTTGTGATATCGCTAAGATTCTACTCTAATACTGGTACGACACCAAGTACCTCTATTAAGACGAGACATTCAACAACAACGTCATTATACTACTTGTCAAGCAGTTGAAGACAGCTGGAGCAATGATGCCAGAATGTATTAAACATAAGAATTTCTGATGATATTGCGATGTTTCACTAATATTGAATATTTTTCGGCTAGAATGCCAATAACTGAGTGAGTGCCAACAACTGTATCTCTTACACTGCCAAACTGAAAAAGAAGCATTAGCATTAGTTCGGTCTGTCGAGCACTTTAAAGTTTATCTTTATGGAAAACGGTTTGAACTGGTCACAGACCATAAACCTTTAGAAGTGATATTCGGAAAAACTTCAAAACCGTGTGCAAGAATTGAACGCTGGGTGCTAAGGTTGCAATCGTTTGATTTCCAAGTTATTTATAAACCAGGAAAATCTAATATCGCAGATCCGTTGTCTAGACTCTGCCATGCAAAACAGATCCTGACCTATGATAATGAAAGTTATATCCATCAGTTAGTGGAATACGCGAGGCCAATAGCAGTGACATTAAAAGAAATCGATACAGTTTCTTTGGGTGATGAAGAAATACAAAAAGTAAAAAGCGGTATATTTCAAAACAACTGGGATAAAGATGTTTCAAATTTAAGACTATTCAACTCCGAATTATGTTTCTATAAAAATATACTTTTGAGAGGAAATAAAATTGTGATTCCAACCAAACTCAGACTGTTGGTATTAGAAGCTGCACACGAAGGTCATCCAGGGATAGTGGCCATGAAACAGAGGTTGAGAACGAAAGTTTGGTGGCCCAAGATTGACAGCGACGCAGAAAAAATAGTAAGAAATTGCAAAGGTTGTACCCTAGTATCAACGCCAAATGCACCAGAACCGATGAAACGAAGAGAACTCCCAACGTCACCGTGGCTTGATGTTGCCATTGATTTTATGGGTCCCCTACCTACCGGCGACTATTTATTTGTCATTGTTGACTACTTCAGCAGATACAAAGAAGTCAAAATTATGAGGAATCTGACGACCACAAATACTACGAAAGTATTAGAAGAAATATTTTCTAGACTTGGTTTTCCATCCTCCATTACTGCAGACAATGGGAAACAATTCACCTCTGAAGAGTTCAAAATATTTTGTAAGGAGCGAGGAATCAAGCTTTTCCATTCCATTCCCTACTGGCCTCAGCAGAACGGAGAGGTAGAAAGGCAGAATAGAGATATTCTGAAGAGATTAAAAATAAGTCAAGCTATAAAAACTGACTGGAGGAAAGAATTAACAGACTACCTTATAATGTATAATAGTACCCCCCATTCCATAACAGGCAAGACTCCATCCGAACTTTTTTTTCGGAGGCAATTCAGGGATAAAATACCTAGCCCTGTGATACCTTTCCAGAATTTCGACGACGAGGTTAGAGATAAAGATAAGATAGAAAAAGAAAAAGGAAAACAGTATGGTGATAGAAAACGCAGAGCCTAAGAAAATGATATAAAAGTTGGAGACATGGTATACATGAAAAATATAATCAAGGAGAATAAATTAACTCCAACATTTGACTCTACACCATTGGAAGTCATTGCAAAGACAAAGGGCGATGTAGAAATAAGAGATAATGAAACAGGACAAGAACTTAGGCGAAATGTGATCCATCTAAAGAAAATAGGAAATGAGTGGAAAGTGACAACGGACAATAACAAAAATTCTAATCAAAAAAATAACTCTGATAATGGCCACAATCGTCAAAATGACTTGAAATGAAAGTAAAATACATTGTTTGTTAATTTCCCTATTTACTCAATTCTCCTTTATTATTACATTATTCTTTTTCTTAATAATCTCATTTTCATGATTATTACTTAGTTACATATCACTTATTTATCGCAATTGTGTAAGAATAGTCCAAATATCACTTTATATTAATTAGTTTAAGAAGTAGGGTATAAGATTAGTTAGGTCCAGTTGTTGGAAGAATCTATTGATTGTTGTACATATCTTTGTTGTAATTATTTAATTAAATAGATTTATATTTCAATATAAAAAGGAAGGGATGTAGTGTATAGAGAATATGACAAAAACTGGCTTGATGCGTGATTATCGGTCCAGCGGGTAACGAATGACTAAGCGATGAGGAAGATAAGATATTATTCATTCGATGTAGGTGATTCGGTGCAAGTTGATGTGTGAATAAAGATAGTTATTATTACTTTTGTGTTTATATTATTAAAGCCCTAAACCAGTGTAAGATCCGGATAATACAAGTGAGATGGTTCAATTACTGAAAAATAATGATAATCAACCTTAAAGTCAGTACCCATTGAATTCGTCGCGTACTGTAGAGGGAGATAAATCATATAAAACAATCCTTACGGAAGTGAGACAGACCCAGGGAGAGATTGCAACAACTTCACATGTGAAGGAAAAGTCCGTTATCGCTAATAAAAAAGATGTGAAAACAAAGAATGGTACAGGTGCTGTCGCCTCATTGTTGACGAACGAGCCCGATGAAAACATAAACATAGTGTCACGAGAAAATAAAACTGTTCAAAACAGTCAGGAATGGCAATTTGTGAGAAGGAGGAAAAGTCGTCAATTTGTAGTGGGTCAGAATAATAATTCAGGGAATATCCAAACTGTCCCTAAATTAGTGGCACTACACGTAACTAGGCTTCATCCCCAGACTAAACCAGAGGACCTGAAAAATGTGTTGAAGGATAAATTTCCTGATTTGGCATGCGAAATTCATAAATCAAGTCATCCCGATAAATACTCATCCTTTAAAGTCACGATTCGTCAAGAAAACCTTAGAACCGCTTGGCAGAGAGATATTTGGCCGGCTGGTGCCCTAATCTCCAAGTTTTTTACCAAAAAGAGGGTACTAACGAATCAGGTATACCCTCGAACCCAAGAATACTGACATCAAGTGGTCAAAACTCTCAATTAGTCACTTTTATCCACCAGAATTTGCAATCAATGGGAAATAGTGTGAATAAAGTGCAGAAGCTTCTTCTGGATAATCCTGATTGTGCTGTTCTTTGTGTCACCGAGCATTGGAAAACTCCAGATCAGTTGAGACAGATAGGACTGAATGGTTTTCAATTGATGTCAAGTGTATGCCGTGAGGAAGGTAAGCATGGTGGATCGGCAATATATCTCAGACATTCATTAATGGGGAAGTCGTGTGATGATATTTGTGGAATATCTGTGATCGGAGAGTTCGAATGTTGTGCGATCGAGTGTGTGATTCAAAAATCAAAAATAACCGTTATCACGGTATATAGACCTCCAAGTGGAAATATTGATTTGTTTTTCGAATTGATGGAATTTGTTCTATTTGAAAAATTAATGCCCAATAGAATTGTATTCATAGCAGGGGATTTCAATATTGAAATGAAGGATGAAAATCCTCTAAAAGATAGGCTGTTTACACTTTTCAACTTTTTCTCTATAAAGGCCCAGATAAGCGAATATACCAGGGTAACTGCACACTCTAAGAGTTGTCTTGATAACATCTGCACGAATTTTACACAAAATATAACATCTCAGGTTATGGAATACCATATTTCTGACCATAATGCCCAAAAAGTTAGTTTTCACTTAAGTAACGAAATAAAACCGAAACAACTAAGAAAAAGAATTTTCAGTGAAACAAACAAGAATCGTTTTCTCGAGAAAATTGTGGAGGAAAGATGGTATGGCGTTTACGTTATTGGGAATTCTTATGTGAATGAACAATGGCGAGTGTTCGTTAACCAATTCCTCAATATATTCAACGAATGTTTTCCTCTGAAATTGATAAGTGAAAATAAGAAACACCATAATAATAATCATAACCTCAAAGTGAATGAATTGAAAGCAAAACTGGATATACTCTTTGTGATATCTAATAATGATGGAAAATACAAAAGTCAATATATTGCATTAAAGAAAGAATATGACAATTTGTTGAAGTTAGAAAGGGGATTACAGTATGAAGAAAGAATAAGAAAATCCAACAGCAAAATTAAAACAATGTGGGCAATTTGTGGCGAACTAACAGGAAAAAAAGTTCATCAAGAGGGCTTATTGGGTGAAAGTTCATTACAGTTAGCAGAAAATTTCAATCAATACCTCACAAAAATAGTGAGGGACGTGCAACTTAATCGAATTTCTGGCAATTTTTCCTGCTTGATACCCGAGGCTAATCAATCAATGTTCTTAAGACCTGTGAATGTTAATGAGCTCATAGAGTTGGGTAATCAACTGAGTAACAAATATTGTAGTGGATATGACGGGATTCCTGTCAATCTTGTCAAATTTTCCCTTAAGGAATTAGCAACTGTTCTCTGCCACATAATAGATAATTCTATGAAGTACTCGATATTTCCAGATCAGTTGAAACTGGCGTCAATCAAACCTATTCTTAAAAAAGGGGACCCTGATGATCTTGGTAATTATAGGCCAATAAGTTTATTACCAGCATTCTCCAGAATTTTTGAGCTGATCATGTGTTCTAGACTTCTCTCATATATGAATAGTAATAATCTTTTTTCCCGATTTCAACACGGTTATTTGAGGGGGCGATCAACAAATACGGCTATTTATCAATTCCTGAACACAATCTTAGATCATTTAGAGAATAAAAATTCAGCTATGGGCATTTTTGTGGATTTGAAAAAAGCTTTTGATTGCGTTAACCATGATATTTTGCTACAGAAACTTCAAAGATACGGTATAAGGGGAAGAGCCAATGAGTGGATAAAGTCTTTTCTTTCTAATAGGCGGCAACAGGTTGTCATTAATAATATGAAATCAAAAATAACAGATGTCGATGTAGGAATAGCACAGGGAAGTATGGTTGGCCCTATCCTCTTCATCATTTATATAAATGACCTTCCATTATCATTACCAGATTATTGTATAACGAACTATGTTGACGATACCAACGTTTTGATCAATGGAAAGAATATAAATGAGTTAAATTATAGAGTGGAAAAATGTTTTTCAAAAATTAATGATAGGTTTTCCATGAACAAATTATCTGTAAACGAGTCCAAGACAAATCTTATTTTATTTCGCACTAAACAATCGTCAATTATTCCAAGCAACATCACTCTTGGAAATAATGTAATAACACCTGCCCAGCAAACACGTTACATCGCCTGACACTTTTGTGGAGTTACATTTTCAACATAAAATAAAATCTTCATTGTGATGTCGCATATGCGTCCAAAACCTAGTAATTTTGTGATATCGCTTTGTTAACGAAATGTGGGAGAAAAATTCTCGACATTTTGACGATGAATAAAGATATCTCAAATGTGATTTCCATGCGATGCAAATATTCGTTCGTATTGTGACTCATAGCCAAAGAGTGTTGAGTTACTCAGTGTTGTTATCTCAGGGGAAGCAAAATATGCTAGTTTTGCGTTTCGAAAATGCCAAAAATATGCTTTTTCATTTAGGAAATTGCCGAAAAAATGCTTGTTATTCATTCATATTTTTTTCTATAGCTATTTCTGAAATATAAATTTTCTTGGACTCAACTTTTGAATGTGAATGAATATTGCGGTTCTGAGTTATCAGATTTCGAAATATTCCTAGGTCCTGGGTTGAATTTTCATTTTTTCATTGTAGGAACTGTTTTTCTCAATTTTGAATGAATTGAAATACCTATGGTTGTTGTGTTATAAATATTAATGAAATATGTTATATTATCTTGATATTCCCAAATGGATATGCACATTACTTGAAACTTCTGAATGCTTTCGAAGATATGCTCCATAATATGCTATATGCTTAACGTCAAAAATATTTGCTATACATGAATGAAATATGCCAAATTTAGCATTAAAAATGCTGAATTTGCACTCTAAAAAGGAATTCTTCGATCTTCAACTGCAGAGAAACTACCACATCTGGGTTTTATTGCCCCTAATTACATTAGGCCGGGATATTTTTCTCTCGAGATAAGAACCCGGTTTCGACCATGGAATTCGCACTGGTACGACGAAAGGGGGTGGGTTTACGTCTGACAGATTCAACGTATAACAATATTTAGACTTGAGTTTTTTCTTTTGGATCCATTCCATCATTTTGTGACTAGTGTTCGATTCGAGAAGTTCGCTGTTCGTTCGATCCGATATTCAAGAAGAAGAAGAAAATATATTTATTGCTCATGCAAATGGTTAACGACTTTCGTCTTTCTGCCAGTGTAAAGTCCGATATTCAAATTTTTCGGTTTTCTGCAATTTGAGTGCATTAATTGGTAAGTAAATTCTTTTAGTTATTGTTGTAAACTAAATATTTTGATATTTCATTCAACATATAATTATCGTATAATGAAGTTTTTATATGTGTGTTGGCGCAGAACTCCTTGATTTAGAAAAAAAAATTTTTCTTCTGAGAACTGTCTTGATTTTTGCCGTTGAATTTATTATATTTCATTTGGTTCTGAAGCTATTCAAAATTGAGTTCCACTTTACTTGTCTGAAATAATGCTGTACATGTACATTGTATCCCAAATTGCTCGATTTTGGCTCTCTTTTTGAGAAAACCATCAGCAGAAACCATTTCACGATATCTTTATTTTTTTATAATTTCAATTCATTATCGGTTTCAATTATCTGGAATTCAAATTAATGAGAAGTGATTCAACATTGAAGAATAGATTGGTAAGAAATTCAATGCGAAATTCACAAAAACACAATTGAAGCATTCGAATGAGTTTAAATTTTGGTTTTTGAGAAAGTTATTATACTTGAAAGAAACTAGTCCTTTGAATTCTCCACTGGTCTAATTTTTCTAAATATGATGTGATATCGGTATAGATTTCTCAGTAATTCATATCTTGTTTTTATATCACCATAATTGGAAAGCTTAGATTTTAACTAATTATTATATCTTTAGTTGAACTGCTTCGAAATCTGATCTTATTTGGAATTTTTATGTCTTTTATGATTTCTAAAACTAATGCTTACCTTATCCAAATTCAACGTTTTTCAGTACAAAACTTATGAGGCCGTTGGGGGTAACGGCAGCAAAAATTTCGTGGTGAGATGCCTCAAAAGGACTTTCACCGACGAAACTGCCGAACTTTCTTCATGGACGGGCCAGAGGTCAAATTATAAAATTGCTGAAAGTCCTGTTATGAAGATTTTATTCAGTGAGTATTTGATTTGAGTTTTTTTTTAATGATTTGAGGTGTAGCCGCTATAATGTAAAACACAACCTTTGCAGTTATTCAAATAATTCTTGTAAATTTGTTGTCCATAAATTTTTCAATGACCTACGGCGGGTTTCACAAAGAATTGATTGTACCATTCAACAACCTTATGTAAATTCGAACCAATCGAATCACTCGTTTTGAAGTTTTAACGAATCGCGGTGGCTCCAATTAATTTAACGCTACAATCGATGTTTTGTTAAACCGACCCTAAGACACCTATACGAATAAAATTTAAAAACGTTGGCAATTATATTTTCATCTTCTCATCAATTGAAATATGTTGAACCAATAAATTGAATAGTTGAAAGAAATTGTTCAAATTACTCAACTTGATATTGAAAAAAAATATTTTAACTTATACTTTTATTCTTTTCAGATGTGGTGAGAAGGAATACAGGCGTTTCGGAAAAAGACTTCGAAATATTTGTAAAGGAATGGCTGCGACATGCCAGGCAGAGAAAAAAAGACAGATGAAGGAACTTACTACATAGTATATACTCAAAACTATTTTACATCTTTTTTTGTTTACTCGTTTCCATTTTATTGTTTTTTATTTTATCTTAATGTTATTAATCATTATAGTTTTTTGTTCGAATAGATTTTTTCGTTATCCTTATGCAGTCAATGATTCAATCTAAAATATATGTAAATTTATTATTGGTAAATTTGCTCTCCGCCAGTCAATAAAATAATGTAATTGGAAGCAAATCTTCTTATTGGGCGAAATGAATATTGGAATTGAAAATTTCGAATAACATCACATTATATAAAGTAATAAAATCCAAATTGAGTAACAATATTTCACCTGCATTAATAATGGTTTGATATTTATCACAAAAAACCTCTCATTAGTCAATGCAATGAGTATAACAAAATATGTCTCAAATGCTATAAGAAATGGCTTCCTATTTGAAGATATCTTTTAGTATCACATAGAAATTCCTATGCGACGTCGAAAAGAAATAAAATTAACTCGCATGAGCGTCTCAAATGTGACAAGAAATGGAGTATCATTTGTGACCAGTTTTGCGATCGCATATTCAACTACTCATTCTTCCGAAATGCGTACTTGATGTGGAGGACATTTGGATGCATATGCGAGCGCGTGGAGAGGTAAACAGTACATCGCATAAGAGTTACATTTGCATCGCCGTGTTTGCTGGGTGTATCACATACAAAGTTTTTGGGCGTCCAAATTGAAGAATTCTTGAACTGGGATACTCAAATAAATAGAATGTATTCAAAATTAGCTTCCATCGCATATGGAATCAGCATTGTTACTCATTACATGAATGAGAAAACACTTCGAATCTTATATTATTCGAATTTTGAGTCAATTTTGAGATATGGAATCATTTTCTGGGGAAGCAGTTCTGGAATCCAGTCAGTTTTTGTAGTGCAAAAGAGGGTCATTAGAATCATTTGTAAGATGAGGTATAGGGATTCATGTAGGGGTAAATTCAAAAATATGAATATCCTTACAGTTTATGGTTTATATATATATGAGTGTCTAGTTTTTGTATTTAAAAATAAGGATGAATTCAATATTGGTGGGGTACATTATTATAATACGAGGACCAAAGATTTAATTTATCCTCATCATAGATTATCTATATTAGAAAAGGGACCTTATTATATGGGCATAAAATTTTATAATAAGTCACCCCTTAATTTGAAAAGTTGTAATCATTTTAAGAAATTTCAAAAAGATGTAAAGAATATATTGATTAAATTGGAACCATATTCATTGGCCGACTATTTTAGTTGTGAGAATTTAGTTTAGGCTATTTGTGCTTTTGTGACGTCATTTCATTTTTTATGTATATATTATACAGGGTGTCCGGGGAATAACTGTACATACTCTTACCGAAGATAGAGGTGGACTAGTTGATCACTGATTGACCATAAAAAATTAATTTCTGGATTTCCTGAGAAAGCTACAGGGTGATTTTCCAACTTCATGTGAATACTTAGACATACATAAAATCCAAACTTATTGACGGATACTATTGAAACTTGGGAGGTTATTGCCACATGCTAAGGTCGAGTCAGAAAAATATCAATTATTTCATTATTCCAGGGTCGGACTCATTAATCTTCATTTAAGTTGTTCAGGGTAAAACAAACACTTTGTATTTAGAATTACAAATAATTTATTCGCTTTTTAGGAAGAAGCTGAATCATGCTTCAATTTGTGATATCGCTTCAAGTTGTCACATCAACTATTATTTTTTTATGAATTTTTGAATTTGGATAAAGTTCGAAAATTTGAATTTATTCACCTGAACAGGACTTAGTCATCGTGTGGAGGTCGAAAATGAATGATAAATTTTCTTAAAAAAGTTACTGAAGTTATCTCAGTTACATTTAACATTCTCTTTTTGTGAAATTGGCCATTTTGATATTTTCACTTTTTAATAATAATCAAAACACGAGCAACAAACAACAATCTCAAATTTCAGTTGTCAAAATATTCGAAGTTTATCACAGAATGTGGTATTGGAATTCATATTTTGTCTTGAGGGAAATTTTATTTCTGTGAATTTTTGAGTTTGAATCCTTGAATTTAGTAAGATATTGTGGAACATTCTCCCAAACTGGAAATCATATCTCCTCTGTCTGAGGGTACTTCATAATATTTAAAATTTGAATGAGTAAACTTTAGAGAAACAGACTAACAAATTGAAAAATCACTACTCATACTCCTCGATTTACTGATTCATTTGGAGGTTTTTACATTGGAAGAAGTGTCACTTTGGTCTATATCTTTTTTGTCGAACACCCGGTATACATACGAATAATTTTGAAATATGCTTATGTGTGCCCTATACACTTCACCAATTTTTTTTTCGAAATATACCTTCATTTACTCCATCCCAATGAGATCCGCGTCTGGGATGGCCACCCAGTATATCAACAAATTATTATAGTCTTCCTCACCTTCCTCAGTAACTTTTTTAAGAAAATTTTTATTTATTTTCGACCTCTACAAGATGACTAAGTAATGTTCAGATCAATAAATTCAAATTTTCGAACTTTATCCAAATTCAAAAATTCATAAAAAAATAATGGTTGGTGTGACAACTTCAAGCGATATCACAAATTGAAGCATGATTTAGCTCCTTTCTAAAAAGCGAATAAATTAATTGTAATTCGAAATACAAAGTGTTTGTTTTACCCTGAACACTTTAAATGAAGATTAATGAGTCCGGCCCTGGAATAATGAAATAATTGATATCTGTCTGACTAGACCTTAGCATGTGAAAATAACCTCCCAAGTTTTAATAATATTCGTCAATAAGTTTGGATTTCATGATGGTCTAAGTATTTACATGAAGTTGAAAAACCACCCTGTAGCTTTCTAGGAGAATCCAGAAATTAATTTCTTATAGTCAATCAGTAATCACCTAGTCCAACTCTATCTCTGGTAAGAGTATGTACAGTTATTCCCCGGACACCCTGTATAGTATGTAAAATTTGAAATAAAGATTATTATTATTATTATAGATAAGACATTGTGTTCCACAATTGTCAGGTGTTCGTTATACTGGGCGGCGTTCGGAATCAACGTCGGACGTTGTCCGGTGTGCGCCCAAGCCAGCCCAAGCCGTTCGGAATCGACGTCGGGTAAATTTTACCCCCGTTCGGAATCACTTGCGGCGTTCGTCCGGATGTACAACTCTGCAACCAAGAAAATAGGTAGGTAACAATTACTCGTCTTGCGCAGATATCGTTTATTTACACATTCGAATTTTGAAAGTTTGTTTTACGGAGAAATTTCTAGTATTTAGTTTCTTGAGGTAGTTTATTATTTTCATTTTTCAAGATGAGTGTAATTTCAAATTTTACACACGTGATAGTCTAGGATATATACTCAATGGAATAATTTATTCACAAGGAAAATGAAGTATACCTCCAAAATATTCCAGATTTATTAAAAATGAATTGTGTTCATTTACCATTATCAATACAGGAGAAAAAGTACCAAGAACTTGTCGGTGGTAAAAAAATATTTTTATATACATTGATAAATACATATGATGATGAGTTTATTATTCATCTGTTACAAATCATAATACAGTGTTGAAGGTAAGTATTTAGAGAAAGCAAGTAAGTATTTTCAAAAACAAGTTAAAAATTATTATCAAATGAAATTATTTCTCTTCCAGATACCAATCCAGAAGTTCCAGTGCTGGCGTTCTATCCAATTTCTTATCTGTTTGCTGAAGTTGGAATGCAACCGAATGTTTCTCAGGTGTTCTGGAAGGCTGTTATAGAGGAGTGGAGGTATGTAAACGTAAATATCATTGAAAAATGATATGGTGGCCATTATATTCATTATAAGGTATTTCATTATTTTATGAAAGCACTCACATTCATTTATTTATCCTTAGATGAAGGCTTAATTCTCGCTGATTATGAATAAGTTAGAGAATTATTCAATTTGCCAACTCTTTCATTTGTAAATACAGAAACCAAAGCAGCAAACGTGATCATCGTATGTGCAACATGGCTTTTCGAATTCAAATTTTGCAACTTACTTCATTATTTTAGAACAACCAACAGTCTAGGGATAAGAGTTTGCTTGGACCACTTCATTATTTCTTAATTATTTTTCTGATTATTTAAAAATCTGGTTTATTTGACGGCTATCTAGAAAATATTGATAACTCTGATTGAGTGCCCAGTCGACAAATAATCCAGGAAGTAGAAGTTCTCCTGATGCTGAGAAATATGCAAGACATGGTAGAAACACTAAACATTAGAATCATGAATGGATTTTATATTTTTACCCTGTTTTTTACAGTGAATAAAGCTCTAAAATAAAACATTGTATCTTTTGAAGAACATTTAATAAATACTAAGTTACATTAATAGGTATATTGTGATGGAAACCGCAGTATGGGGTATCTCAAAAACAATCAAGCATTATTTTATTGCACTACTCTGGCCAACTTGTTAATCTGCACAACATGCAATAGGTGTTATGTAATTGAATAATTCATTTTCAAAACAACTCAGAAAAAGTCTTAATCGATGAAAACAGAAAAAATTTGTATAAAAAAAAGTCATAATGTCAACAAGAATCATGAGGTAATAAATTTTCGAAAAACTATGGTATTATCATTCAGAGGTGAAATAAATATAAAGCGTATTGGAAAAGTTTGCTGTCTCTCCTGAAAACTTGGAATGTTGGACATACGACATATTGCAGTTTGCACTACGATTCATGCATTATTAATATTTTCTCTTCTGAGGATAGCTGCTTCGTCATCATGCCTGGTCTTGCTCCATAGAATGTTTTACCAAAATTAATTTCTGTAACTGGTATGCATCATCCTAAAATCATTATTATTACTGATAATATCTACTTCCAATATGAATACCACTTATCTCACTGATTTTGGGTACATTCCTCAATAAACGAATATCAGCACAAGTGCTGATCCTAGATTTTACAATAAATTTGGCTACAAACAAAATAGCATGAACAAAACTGCATACTTCCTCAAGATCGGCCAGGCCAATTCAATGGCCACAGTTGATACTTTTAGCTTCATCAGCAATGCTGTATCTTATTTCCTTTGTGAATGCTCCACCTCAAAAAAATAGAAAGTCTATTTATCACATATATTACAGTAATGTAGTATGTTCACTTACATTTCCTTTAATTCAATATTTTGCTCCAAAAATTTTATTTATTTAAAGGCTGCCAAGCGCTCTAGAAGACTTTCATTTGCTTATTGGTGTGAAATCTACTAATACTTTTGAATACAAAATACATTTGCAGCTTCCACGGGAGGAAAATCTCAAGGGAGTCATCTCATTTTTTTCAAGGTGGTGTAAATCAATACCCTCAATCTTATTTATTTCCTGCGAATATCATCCAACTACTTCTGCATTCGTTCTAGAAATTTAAATAAAATAGCCACTTTAAGTATTCACTGATAGAAAATTGAATTAATTAAGATATCTTCATACTCTTGATATATGATTTGAAAAAATATTAAATTAACCTCACGTTGCAGTTAGAAATTAGAAAGAGAGGGAAGATCACACCCGACGTCGTTCGAAAACGTTCGGCAACATTTCAAACAACTGAGTGCGCCCAGCGTTCGACACACGCACTTTATCCGACGTTGATTCCGAACGCCGCCCTGATGGTGTAGAGAGGTAAACAAAGTAGCAGCAGCCACTGACTCTAAATTTTCTACCTTTTTATCAGAGAAACCTGATACAACTTTAATAGACCCGATCAAATTGCAAGCTCAAAATCTTTTGAAGACAAGAAGAAGAACTCGCAGAAAAATGATGGCTGCCAAGTGAATATTTTTGTTGAGTTTGTTGATTGTTATTATTTTCGTTGAGTTCGTTTTTTGTATTGATTGAAAATTGTATATATAATTGTTCTGGACATTTAAGTATAGTTTTTTCCTTTTGTTTGTATTCAGAAAGGCATTTGACATTATATAGATTCAATTCAGTTAATTTTTTTACATAAGAAATAAAATATAAATGTGTATCAAAGACTCGGTTTTGTACATGACATTGTTTTTACTCTCTAACTGTACTTATTTTTTTCACAAAAGAAATAAATAGGAATATCTATCTAAGAATTTTTTTAATGATCCTTTAATTTTATCAGGTATCTCTTATTACTTCGTAGAAATCAAAATTCAAACAAATGACTGTTAACTACAATATCATGTAAATTGAAGTTATATCATTTGGATTGAATTTTTATTTCTATCGAGTTCTTGAAATAGTGCGACCTCATGAAATATGAATTCAAAAGTTCGCGCCAAGCATTTAGTACGGATCGCAACCACCAGGGAACAAGAAATATTATTCCCCCTCCATGAATGGAAGTGTCGCATCTATTCTAGTATCTGTAATCTGTGATGGTCGTCACGCCACGGTGAGATGACTCATGGAGCTCCATGAGTTGAAAGAGTGTCATTGAAAAATTATTAAATTGTGTGTGGAGTTGAAAATATGTTATTGTTTGAGTATTATGTGATAAATAGTTTGTGATGCAGCACATGATAAAAGATTAGACAGACAGACAAGAGCATGACTGGAGGAGCGTGAATATCAAGTCGGCGTTGGTAGGTACTCTTATATTTGCAATGCTTGAAAAAGGTTTGCGTAATATGCCAATCACTTTGTCAGTGCTTTATCTTTGGTTATGTATATTTACGTTATTTTTCAGGTCTAATGGCTCCAGTACACATTGGGCCATACTGGCCCACTGCCGGCCATCGCCAATTTGTACAGGTGCCAGTACACATTGGTCCATGCTTGGCCATGAGCCACCATCGGCTAGCTTGACCGATCGACAGAATGACGCATATGGGTTGAGAACACAGACCAAGTGTCTATGTTCGAATATTTCCCTCCTGTCAAAAAGTTCAAGTGTAGGGAAAAACCCGGATAGATGCCCCAGTTGGATAGATGCCCCATTTTCAAAATACCTAACTTCCCAAACTGTCCACTAATAATTAATAGTGTAAGAATGATTCAATGTCACCCTTAACTTCAGTTGGTAACGAAATATAGTACAGTGAGGACGCGTTTTGCAAGTGTATGTGATTATCTCCGCAACGAACTTCGGAAACATGTAAAAGTTTCAAAGGCTAGTATTTGCCGTTGTAGAACATTTGAAGTAGTTATAAATTCGATCAAATTTTTCATTTTATCAATAAACTGGTTCTTCATATGTGCATCTGAGTATGACCAGTTGCTTTTTTGTTTTTAATTTGCGAAAAAAGTGCATGGGCATCTATCCGTACCGAAAGGGATAGTTGCCCTGATTTTTCGAGGTATTGATGCCCTTAGGGGACATATATATCTCTATACAACCCATACACTCATATAGTCTAAGTATTAATTCTTTTAAATATTTTTAGTGTTCTGTGTACCGATCTGAACTCTTTACTGATTGTAGCAAAACCATGTCGCGGAAGTATGAGAGAAAAGAAGGAGTACAAGGTCAAGTTTGCTCTGGGACCACAGAACAACTCGAAGCAGTTTTCGATGAGACAGAACATTACGAAGGCGTTATGCCCCTGAAATATGAAATTATTAATGAAAATACAAAGTCTCAATCCGACGGGATTCAGTGTATAAGGTATCACTCCACTGGCTTCATGAAACCTGTACACTTTTTCGGAACTACTGCTCAAGGTGTGGAAAATTCAAAACGCTATCTGACTGATCCCCTCTTCGTTGTTTTGTTTTGTTTTGTTTTGAAAGGAGTACATATTTTTATTTCTCTCGAACCCTATTAGTCATTTAATATTTTATAACAACAATGAAAAATTCGTATGTACCTATTTGTTGATACCTACCTGATATTTAATGATATGAAGAAAAGATTTCAAAACAATATTAACAAAACTTTAAAGATTTTCAAGAATGATGCAAGAATAACAGAATTTATTATTTATTTATTTATAATTTATGTATATTTACATTTTTCAACTGAAAATTCAAAATGTTGGTGTGGCAGTGTCCATGATAGTTTTCAATGCTGCGGTTGGTAACATTTGAGCAACCTCTTCACTGTCATACTTCATTCTGGTTGTATTATGTTATATTATTTTTAAAAAAAAACGCTGTGATTGGTTCTCAGGGAGAAAATTTTGAATAAATGGTGTTTCTTGTTGAGACTTCGTTGGAGAACTTCATGATACTATTACGACCTCTCCGTTGATAAGAATTTTCGAAGGTACTTTCTTTGTTGTAATTTCTGTTTTTGTGTTTTGTCTGTTTTCGTACTTTTCATAATTTGAGGTTATAAGTTATCGATTTTTATAGTTTTGATGTTAATAAGTGTAATTATTTTGTAGCCTTGATAAAGGAGCAATTGTGCTACCGAAACGTCGGGTGAAGAAAGTATATAGGAGAAAATACATTGTCCGATTCCCGATATTTTGTTTTATTTTCAAACACAATGGATGATATCTACAGTCACGATCTAATACCAGGGGGTTTCATGCATATAAGGGTTACATATGGTTATTTATTGTTGAAAAGGTGTAAGGACTTCATTAATTTACACAGAAAATTAGCTTCTTTAATGAATAGAAGAATATTCCTGTTACGTTGTAGACAAGGAGATGTGTTCCCGAAGCATATCATCAACAATATTACACAGATTTACTCTTTACAACTTGAGCAACATCCTATCAGGAAACAAGTTAGTGCTACCTTGCGCAAATTTAGGAGATCCATTCTGAGTGTCGAGGCAAGAATTACTATTTGGAAGATTGGAGAAACCGAGAACAAGATTGCGACAATTCAGCACTTGATCGAACAAGAACTGGACCGAGATATATCACTTGGCTTAAAACAATATGCACGAAGGGCTCACATCTATTCCTTCGATAAAATTAAATCGACTAACATTGAGAAGTTTATGAGACTTGAGAACACGCAGAAGACATTGGTAACTCTGAATACCTGTGAGAGATTCATCAACAACTATACAAACCGCGATATTCCTGAAGACGTTAAAATCATTTTAGGTTTGGGGCCAAAACATGGCCTGTTACCGAAAAAAACTACCGAAAGCTGATATTATCAAAGATTTGGAAAGCTGTATTTCCACAAGACCGATAACAGAGGAATCCAAGAACAAATATAGGATGAGATGTGTCAGAATTGTAAGTGACTATGTCGATAGAAATGACAGGGAAACAAGACAACAACCAAATGCCAGACAATTGAGGGCCACAGCGGGGCTTATTCGTGACAATCCTGATATATTGATAGGACGTTCAGATAAGGGAAACACAACGGTCATCATGTACAAAAGTGAATATAAAGACGAGGTTACTTGTATGTTGGAAGACAGGAGGACATACGTACCTTTAGACAAAGACCCCACGAAAAGATTTCAAGACAATATTAACAAAACTTCAAAGATTTTCAAGAATGATGCAAGTATAACAGAATCTCAGTATGAGAACTTAATTAGATTTAACAGTCAACCACCTAGATTGTATTGTTTGAGGAAAACTCACAAAAATAACCTAAGCTTAAGACCTATAGTTGATAACACTAATTCTCCTACCTATAATATTGGAAAGTTTTTACATAATACACTTGCTGAGGTATTGACTTCGTCACTTTTCGATATAAAAAACTCTTTATCCATTCCTATTGAATAATATATTCATTATTCAACTGCATTTGAGCAATTAATAGTATCTATGAACAAACAGCGGGAGTTATAATAACTCCCGCCTATAAATCCCTGTGAATAATCAGAATAGACTCATAGAATTATTTGACAACCGAATCTCAAGCTACTTTTGTGCTTCTGTACGAGGCGGTTGACATAGAGGGAACATCTCATTATTGTTATCGATGGGAGTAATGTCACTTGAATAATTATGACGTTTTCAAATTTAGTTGACACCTAATTACTGTTGTGAATGTTTTTCTGAATGAGACCTCCGATAGTGAGGATGAAATATTATGTAGGTTCACTTCCAGAAATAAGACAAGCAGCTAGTGTTACAGTAGGTACAGATTTTATTGCCCGCGGGAAATCCCAAAACAAATAAATATAAAGGTGTATCAAAAATTTTCAAGAATGATGTGTGGTAGTAAAAAAGTATATTATTATAGTTGTGGATAAAGTATAGTATTCAACTTGCAATAATGGTCATAACTCCCTTGATGAATTACAGCACTCGCCTCCGGCTCTGCGGGAGTTATGACTTGCATTACTGCTCGTTAAATAATATACTATTACAGCTTATTGAAGTCTTAAAAGCGGTAGTGGTTCCGGAAGGTTACATTCTAGTTTCACTAGATGTTGTATCCCTTTTTACCAATATCCCTAAAGAATTGGTGATTAATGTTGTGAACAAACGCTGGTATTATATAAAAAACTTCACTGATCTTAGTAAAAATACGTTTAAGTAATTTGTTGAAATCTGTTTTGACAAGAGTTACCTGTTGTATGATTCTAAATACTTCAAACAAATTTTTGGCACTCCCATGGGAGCCCCCACTAGCCCTAGTTTCGAGGCATTAGTAATGGATGACCTATTTGAGTACGTCCATAATAGTGTAGACTTCGATATTCCTCTCATGAAAGTTTATGTTGATGACACCATACTTTTAATTCCTGAAGATAAAACACAATTTATTTTAGGTTTATTTAACTCTTACAATCAAAATTTACAGTTTACGATGGAGGTAGAATGTGACCAGAGAATGCCTTTCTTAGATGACCTAATTATAAGAGATGAACAAAAGTTGATCACAGATTGGTACACAAAACCTATAAACTCAAATAGAATCATTAATTATTACAGTTATCATAGTGTTTCACAGAAAATCAATGTTGTGAGTAATTTGGTAGAAAAGTCTGTTAAACTCAGTGACGAAAGATTTAGGGAGAAAAACTTGGATAAGGTCAGAGTTATGTTGGTTGATAACAACTATCCTATCACGTTTGTGAACAAAATCATAAATCGAGTTATGGGTGGGATTTCAAGAAGATACCCCCTTCCGAAAGATACTACTGTTCCAAGAAAGTTTTTCAGATTCCCATTCTTGTCTGGGATAACGTATAATATCAACAAGGTGTTCAGAGAACTTGACTGCGCTTGTGCTTCTTATAGTATTCATACCACCAACAAATTTTATACAAAGCTAAAGGACAGAATTCCAACAGAGTGTCAGTCAGAGTTGGTATACAAGGTTCCTTGTTACAATTGCGACAAGTCATACATAGGACAAACAAAACAACTTTTAAAAGACAGATTGGGACAACAGGGGTACGACGTCAATAATCCTAATAATACACATAAGACTGCTCTCACCTTACACGCACACACGGAAGGACACGTTTTTAACTTTCAGTCCACAACAATTTTAGACAGGGAAAAACACTCATATAAAAGAAACATTAGTGAAATGGTGCACATTAGAATGTCGAACACTGTTAATTACAGAGAAGATATAAATAATTTGAGTTGCTTTTATGATTGTTTACTTGACGATGTGACTTAATTGTCTTCTGTCTGTTTTATCCTTCTGATTTTTATAGCTGATATTTTGTCGATAGGGTTGTCTCCAGTTGACTATATTTACTTACATTTTTAGATCGCGTTGTTTGATATCAAAATAATTTTAATTGTTAAGTTTTTATATTTTTGTGTTTTTATATTGTCATATATTTTTACATTGTCATATATCTTTACATTGTCATATATTTTTTCATTTTCATGTTTTATAATTTATGTATTTTTATATTTTTTAACTGAAAATTCAAAATGTTGGTGTGGCAGTGCTTATTGTCCATGACAGTTTTCAATGCTGCGGTTGGTAACATTTGAGCAACCTCTTCACTGTCATACTTCATTCTGGTTGTATTATGTTATTTTATTTTTAAAAAAACGCTGTGATTGGTTCTCTGGGAGAAAATTCAGAATAAATGGTGTTTCTTGTTGAGACTTCGTTGGAGAACTTCATGATACTATTACGACCTCTCCGTTGATAAGAATTTTCGAAGGTACTTTCTTTGTTGTAATTTCTTTTTTGTGATTTGTCTGTTTTCGTAATCTTCATAATTTGAGGTTATAAGTTATCGATTTTTATAGTTTTGATGTTGATAAGTGTAATTTTTTTGTAGCCTAGATAAAGGAGCAATTGTGCTACCGAAACGTCGGCTGAAGAAAGTTTATAGGAGAAAATACATTGTCCGATTCCCGATATTTTGTTATATTTATAAAGAATTCATATTTCGAAATTTCATTAAGTAGGCTGATTTAAGTTAGATTACGATTATAACAGACATAACGATAAGAGATTTCATTGAATTTGGCTTTGTAATTGGATCACACCATATGGAGGGCATCTATCCCGGACTGAAGGCATCTATCCTTCTCAGTATTTTCATAGTGGGGCAACTATCCATACCTGTAGGCATCTATCCCCAGAAACAATGTTCCACAAAAATCGAAATTCTGTGAAATCTGCTAATGCTAGGTCAGAAAAATATGAGGCAATTTCGAAAAGTGGGGCATCTATCCGGCTTTTACCCTATAGAATGCAGTTTTCGAAACATTACAGCGGTAATTGCATTGTGGAAAGCCGAAGATCCCTGGGATCCCTTGCACTGTTCGTATCCAAAGCGATTTCGGGAAATATTTCCCCGAATTATACTCATCCATCAAAATGACCTGATAGTTCTGAATTTCAGCTAGTTGTTTTTGAAAAACTGCATTCAGTAGTTTTCATTTTTGTAGCATATGATCTCCTGCAGTTTTCATGAAAAATTATCGGTAATATTGATGCTCTTGTGCAATTACTTACAATTTATTGCATTGTAGAAAGCGAAAGATCCCTGCGATAGTATCCATAGAGATTTCGGGAAACATTCCCTTGAATTATTACACAAGCGCATCAGAATGACCTGATACTTTTGCTATACTGTATTGAGGGAAGAGAAATGGGATTCGTGAATAGTTACTTTACATTCAGGAAAAAAAAACCTAATTCAAATTCAGTTTAGGAAGTCCGAATTCATAAGAACTCAGTACTGATTCCAAATAGTGAATTGAAATCCATAAACAGCATATATTATATTTCAGAAAAAGAAAATTTGTAATGGGTGGGAAAAATTCGTTGTCTACTGAGGCTGAAAACCTTAGCAGACTGAAGAAAACTGATTACTCATTCTCGAGCTTTTTTCCAGAATCAACGAAATCTCTGAACAGAACCACCCTCTCATTTATGTTGTGAACGAGATATTCTTGATAATGGTGTATTTGTTGAAATATTATTTGGGCTGTTTCCATTATCTATGTGGTTGGTTTTTAACCGACGTTTCGGCACGCATTCGCCTACCGTCTTCAGGGTGTTGGTCCTGAGAAGGACCGGTTTTTGCCAAACTTGTTCTGTCTGGACTTGTTCCTGCTTCGGTAGACTAGTGGTTAGAGTGAGTGGAATTTCGGAAATTGCACCTCTAATATAATAATGATAATAATAATAATAATAATTGTCTTTATTCTCACAGAAGCTTTTACAACTTGATCATGTGTAAATTATATTAAATTTTGCAAGAAAAGGCGAAGTCCAGATTTATGCGAACATAATATCTGCTCTACTTAACCTATTAGATATGAGCAAAGAAACAATTAATGAAATATTATTATCGCTTATATGGCGTACATCAGAAATTTATTGAGAAGAAATCAAAAACCCATCCCCCACTTCAAGAGTAAATAAAAAAAAAAGAGAAGATCACAGAGCTATTGAGTCCTTTCATGCCCTTTCGTGGTCATACTTGTAGAGATTAACCTTGAATCTATTAATATTTGTCGATTTGAGTTCTGGTGGTAAAGAGTTGTATAGCAGGGATATATTATAAGTAAAGCTCCTTTCGAACAATGATGTTTTATGGCTAGGAGGTGTTATCAAGCCTTCAGATCTAATATTGATATTGTGAACATGACTCCTGAATATGATTTTCTGATGTAGGTAGGGAGGTTTCCCACTCAAGATAATTTTATGAAAATAAACTGACATATGGAACCTCCTCCTATCCTTCATGTTCAACCAACCAGTTTCCTTTATTTTGTGTGATATTCTGTCAAATTTTCTGATTCCGTAAATGAACCGTAGGCAAGAATTCTGAACCTTTTGAATTCGCATTTTCTGAACAGCCGTTAAACAACTACCATACACAACATCTGCGAAATTAAATCCGGACAGCACTACGGAATTACATAATAATTTTTTAAGGTTTTGCCGAATGAAACGTCTGTTGTTGTAGAAAGCAAGGAGTCGAAAGTTAGTCCCAAGTTTCTCGCATTGTCTTTAATTTCCAACCTCACATCACCTATCCTGACATCAACGACCCCTCTCACTTCAGCGATTTGATTTTTAGGACCGAATATCATTAGACAGCATTTGGAAGGGTTTGAAGAGAGATTATGTTCCAATGAATATTGTCTAAGATTCTCCAATTCGTCATTCATAATCTGACAAGTTTCTAATATTTTCTCTTTATTACATGATATTAGTATCTGGGTGTCGTCCGCGTAATAATGTATTCTGCAGTGACTGTATAATCGTTTCTGAGCAGATGTGTAGATTGTATAAAGAGGAGGCCCCAAAATTTACCCTTGCTGTACTCCCGTATATGTGAACATCTCTTTCGAAAAACAATAATCAATTTTTACTATTTGCGATCTACCCTTAAGATAATTCTGGAAAAACTTAACGGCGTTTTCACCGAGACCTATGTATTGAAGTATGGCCAGTAAAAGGGTGTGGTCGAGAGTATCGAAGGCTCTTGTGTAGTCAAGTAGTACTAAGAGAGTTATTTTATTATTATCAGTTGCTCGGAAGATTTCATCGGTTACATCAGATAGAACTGTTGCGCAGCTATAGTTTTTTCGAAAACTGGATTGAGTATCAGGTAAAATGGAGTTAGACTCTACCCAGTCAACCAAGGTGTTACATGCGCTCTAGTGTTACATAACATTAGGGAAAATAGTAGAACCATAACTGATATATTCAAAATGAATGTACCGTGTATATACCATTCTCATTTTACAAGAGACATATGAAACATAATACAATATACATGTATCATGTACATTACTTTCTTATGTAATTTATGCGATGTATATGGTACATACCCTGTCAACCAAGGTGTTACATGCGCTCTAGTGCTACATAACATTAGGGAAAATACTAGAACCATAACTGATATATTCAATAGAATGTACCGTGTATATATCATTCTTAATTCACAAGAGACATCAGAAACATAATACAATATACATGTATCATGTATATTACTTTGTTATGTTATTTATGCGATGTAGATGGTACATATTGTATAATACTCTGATCAGATATAAAAAAATTATATATCATTTATATTTTTGCAGTAATATTATCATAATTTTCTAATACTTCAATTTAACAATCGTTTCTGAAATTACATTTATCCTTATAAATTATATGAAAAAAGAAAAAAAGAAGAACGATAATTCGATGTATTGCGCAATGATGTTGTGCCGACTCCGGGTTCTTTGTTATTCGGGGATTCACGAATTCACGTAGCCATTTATTGTCATAATATTCATTCTTCCCCAGACGGCACCCTATATTCCCGGAATATTCCTCCAATCTGCCATTAAGCCAAAAGATATTGCAATATGCGAGGCATATGCCAGATATATATCAAATATATCTGCTCTCAAAGGAATATTCCAAATATATGCCATCCCAGATATGTCTGGTATATGCTATGGGAATATCTATATGATATGCGTTTAGAATATTATTCAATAGTATTTATTGGTATATATACATAAATCTTCATGGAATATTACAAACGTTACAAAACCCTTTTTGAACGATAATTGTGTGTAGGCACTACCACTACCTCGATTTTGCTTTTGTTCCGAACTCATCAATAATTGATGAGTTTGCTATTTTCCAGTAAACTGTTAAAGAACTACAAACTTTCTATATAGATTATATTTTCGAGGAATCGCAGTTATCATCAAGTTAATTATAGTTGGATTCAAGTTAAAAAATAACACTTTCATTCGCTTAATAATTTGATCTTATTTATTAAACTGAGTAAACAATGGAATCAATGATTTGTAATTTATTTATATGATTGATACAATGAAATGAAAGAGCAGGCAACAAATTAAACGTTTTAATTTGTGAAAAATGGACATGCTATACTATATCGTCTATCGACTGAGAGTCGAGTGACTTTTTAAATGATTGAAATGTTCGATGAAACAGAAAAAGAGGTCCATTATGATTTTGATCTTATAGGAAAGAGATCAAATATATATTTTCAATAAATGGAAAAACAATATATGATATTCGAGCAGATATGTGAAAAGGGCGTAGACAAGTTGTCAAAAATCATATATGATAATCAAATATTAGTCAGCAGAGGTGAGAGTAGCTTATTCCACTGGAGGATCGAATCACTTTTGCTCATATTTTTGTTTCCATGAAGCTGCCCTGTGGTGACAGAGATGTCTGGAACTTAGAATCTTTCTAGTTCAACTTAATACTTCTTGCTTTTCATTGAACCAAATACATTGCATTTCAAACATTTCAGAGCCATTGTAGGTTGAGGAAGTTATGTGGCCACCACCACCATATTTTCGCCCTTTCTAGATATTTCCTTGAATTTTATCAAAATATCTGACAGAAATACCAACGACATTATTTCTTTACAGGAATAAAACTACTCCTTTATAAATAAAAAATTAACTATTTTCTGGCCTCTACCCATTCTTAACTCCTGCAATTCTATCCCTGAATTTACCGATAAGAATATCAAATTTCGATTTTACTGATTTGACTTTTTCTTATGGATGTAAACATTACGTCACGACGTTTTCAGTCAAAATATTCATCACAGATAACTAAGTAGAATAGATCGGACACTGACGTACTATGATTAAAACAACTGTTTGGAACCCCAAGCGGTTGTCTCAACTAATATTTTACAGGTTACTACTTTATCACATTTTTCGGCAGGCTCGGCGCGAAATTCAAATTACATTCTTATTTTGCTTTTTAGGATTTTCAGTAGGCTTACCTATTCTGAATTCTAAGCAATTGAAAACAATAGTCCTTCACGAATATACAGGGTGTTTCACGAATGATTGTACAGGCTTTCAGGGTAGATGCAGGACATTTTGGTGATTCTGAATCAGTGTTAGAAATATGTCCTAACAATATTCGTTTAAGAGATACAGGATGTTTTATGTATTTTCACAGAAATTTTCAATTTGCATAACTCTTGAACGCCTGCGTGGATCTTCATGAAAATTTCAGGGAATTTGTAAGGGCCATTGGCAAATGTTCACACATGATGGCTTCCTGATAGCGCAGGCCCGGACTGAGAAAATGATTTTCTTTATTCCACATCTTATAAAACACCCTGTACATCAAATTTTTGAAAAGCAAAATCACTCTCAGATTCTACAATAAATACTCTTTCAAACAAGCCTATCATGATCAATGGCACACTTCGCATCATCATATTATGAGCCATTGAATATTTGGAATTTTCAATTTATAGTAAACACGGACCAGTAAATCTCCGAATAATGTGTTAATTCATATCGAATGAATTCAATTTCCAGTATCATGACTTAAGGCAGCGTTTCTCAACCTGTGGGGTGCACCCCCTAGGGGGCGCGAACATACCAAAGGGAAAAAATAAATATTATTTGAAAAAATTAATAACTGACTGAAATCAGACACAAACACACACACAAAACGAAATAAATTTAGACATCTTATTTACACTCTCGGAAAGAAATTCTTTCACACCCCTTCCTCTATCAATTTTCGTACGTGATTTGTTCTCGAAAAGTTCCTATTTCTTTTTGACAGCTTTCATTAGCCTTCCCCTCTGGTACCATTATAATTTTACCATGTGAGAAGTCACATGCAGCTTCAATCGATCTATAGCTTCAGATATCATTTATTCTCAATGCTATGTGGAAGATCACAGAAGAAATTCGTTCATTCTGAATTCAACCCATTTCAAAATCTAAGGGGCTCCTGATAAAAATTTTGACGTTTCAGACCATTGTCAGGTAATTGTTGAAATAGAAAAGTGGTAGATTGTTGTGTTTTCATAAATTTTCAATACGAGATTTATTTTATCGAAATGCCATCATTCACGAATTCCGAATATACTAATATGTTGATAGTTTATGGATTTTGTAAGTGCAATGGTCGTGAAGCTGCTAGGGAATATCGAAGGCTATATCCGGATCGTCGAATTCCTAACCACCAAACATTCGAACATGTTAATCGGTCACTTCGTGAAACTGGACACTTTCCGTCAGTAAGTAAACGAGAAAGAGCCAATTCGATGGTTAACCATGAAGAGATAATAGAAGCTGTCCGAGAAAATCCCTCAACCAGCACTAGGCGTCTTGGTTTAGTTTTAGGTTTGCCACATTGTCAGGTCTGGCGAGTTCTGCACCGTGAAAAGTGGCATCCATTTCATATACAATCCGTCCAAACCTTGGAGCCAGGCGATGAACTACCGAGGATGCGATTTTGCAGATGGATTTTGCGGAACCAACGAGCTATCTTCAGAACGCTTTTTACTGATGAAGCGACATTTACAAAAGATGGCATTTTGAATTTCCGCAATTCACATATTTGGTCCAGAGAAAATCCTAGAGGGACTAGGAAACGCAATTCTCAACATCGTTTTTCAGTAAATATTTGGTGTGGAATTTACAATAATCGCTTAATTGGACCATATATTCTTCCACACCGGCTGAATGGATCGACATATTTACAATTTTTAGTAGAGTCTTTGCCAGGGCTCTTGAATGATGGAAGCAATGTTCCAAGAGGAATGTACTTCCAACATGATGGAGCTCCAGCACATTTCACCCGTGAAATTGTAGCGCATTTGAATGCAGTTTATCCGGGACATTGGTTTGGTAGAGGGGGACCTCATGACTGGCCTGCAAGATCCCCTGATCTTACATGCATGGATTATTTTCTTTGGGGGCACTTGAAAAATGAAGTTTACTCCGAAGTAATCATAGACAGGGAACATTTGATTAATCGTATTCAAGCTGCATGTGAAGCTATACGAAACAGACCAGAAATTCTGAAAAAAGCTGTAGCTCATTTGATAACACGAGCTAGAAAATGTTTAGAAGAAAGAGGGGGTATTTTCGAAAACAAGTTATAATTTTTTTCTTATTTATTGTCCATTTTTTTCAGTTCAACACAACATGTTCATAAGATACATTTCACATTTTTTTCTTAAGTACATTTTATAATAGTACAATTAAATGTTCAATGTTAAATCAAGTTTTCGATTAAATTTAGTTTTTTTAGAAATATTTGATGTTGCTGCCATGCATCCGTGTTTCACTTATTCGAAGAAAGAATTTTCAAAGTATAATAATTCGAAGATGAGTATGTCCCCCAAATCCATGTATTGGATGGAATAAGATGCAGTACAATACCTAAGTAATATTACTAAGGCTTTCAATCGATTTAATTATGAATCAATTCATTATTCGGAGATTTACAGGTCCGTGTTTACTATAAATTGAAAATTCCAAATAATCAATGGCTCATAATATGATGATGCGAAGTGTGCCATTGATCCTGATAGGCTTGTTTGAAAGAGTATTCATTGTAGAATCTGAAGATAATTTTGCTTTTCAAAAATTTGATGTACAGGGTGTTTTATAAGATGTGGAATAAAGAAAATCATTTTCTCAGTCCGGGCCTGCACTATCAGGAAGCCGTTATGTGTGAATATTTGCCATTGGCCCAGACACATTCCCTGAAATTTTCATGAAGATCCATGCAGGCGTTCAAGAGTTATGCCTATAGAAAATTTCTGTGAAAATACATAAAACATCCTGTATCTCTTAAACGAATATTGTTAGGACATATTTCTAACACTGATTGAGACTCACCAAAATGGCCTGCATCTGCCCTGAAAGCCTGTACAATCATTCGTGAAACACCCTGTATATTTATTACTGTTCTCTATACAAAAATATACAAATATAATATAAATATACAGAAAATGAGGTAATTGTCTACACTGACCCGAAAATCTCAAAAATTGACGAAAAATTCAGTAAGCACTAACCTTGATATGCAGAATCTGTTTTCAGGTCTTGGTTTTTTTTTCTAAAATACTCAAAGTCATTGAGGGTTATCCTAAACGAACACTTCATTCTTCAAGTCTGTGACGTGGACTTTTTGTCATTATGAATACAAATTTCTCGATTTTTTCTTAATTTATAGGCTTCTTTATTACTGAATTTCCCTAAAATGTGATGATTCCTAAGTGTTTAAAATCCGGTGATATGAATGATATTTGTCATCTACTCATCTTCATTTCTACGTCAACAGCGCAATATAACGTGATTCGTATGACGTAGCAATGAAGATGGCCATCATATCACCGGATTGTACACACTTTGAAATCATCAAATTTTAGGGAAATCCAGTGATAAGGAAGGCTATAAATAAAGAAAAAATCGAGAATTTTGTATTCATAATGAAAAAAAGGCCACGAAACTGAAATATTATAACGGACTTGAAAATTGAAGTGTTGATTTGACCATCAATTAATTTGAGAATTTTTTTTAGAAGAACCAAGACCGACCAGATAAATCTGAAATAAGATTCCTCTCCTGCATATTAAGGTTAGTGCTTACTGAATTTTTCGTCAATTTTCGGATCAGTCTAGACAATTACCAAAAATAAACATATATGTATATTTAAAAGTTTTACCAAAACTGACACAAGGTCGCAAAAAATGCATGTCTCTATCTTCAATAATAGCTGAGATACAGTGCAGTCACACCCAATTTGGGACACAGTGTACATTTAAAAAGTTGGCTTCTCAAGATTTGCTTGTTCTCTTTTTCCTCATAGAGTTTTTGCCTGAATTTTTTTCGGGTTTACAAGTGCAGCACTTAATCTTTCTTGATAGTTCTTGATTTGATACTGCTTCTGGTTTAATTGTATTTTCAGTTTGTAAATCATGTTGTAGAGAATCTGTTCCTGTGCCCTCAAGTGTGTTCGTCTCAAACAGTTCAATTTAGAAAGTATCACAGCTCTTTTACCTGTAAAGAATAAATTTTTTCTTAATCACTGAGTAAAAAACATAAATCTGAAAGATTCAGCCAATAAAAAAAGAACAAGAGATGAATGTGGAAAATTATAATTGTACTCACCTGAAGAAATTCTTCTCTCTTTCATTTCTTGGAATTTTGTCACAGATTGTGTTTTACAATGATGAAGAAAGTGGATAATAACTCTCCAATATTAAATAAATAACTAATAACTATCTTCTTCATATCCATTTGATCTTGTGAATGTAAATACATAATGTGATCAATAATTGTGTGAATTATGTCAATAAAACATATGTTTGACAAACACGAAACACGACTAAAAACCTCAAACAGAGTCATCTATTGACGATATCACTAAATATTGGCGTATGCAGCGACACGAGTATTTGTTGTCTCAACTAAAAACACTATTTGGGGTGGGGGTAGGAAAGTGTCAAGACCCTGATATTCATATTTTTGTTTTGTGGTCTTGGATTGAGGTTATTTGTGTTCTGTGATTAGCAGTTTCAGTTTGGCGTTCCAAACTTCCAACAAAATGGTCGTCACGTCACGGTGGTGACATGATTTATGGAGCTCCATGAGTTGAAAGAGTCTTATTGAAAAATTATTAAATTGTGTGTGGAGTTGAAAATATGTTATTGTTTGAGTATTATGTGATAAATAGTTGGTGATGCAGCCGAGCACATGATAAAAGATAAGACAGGCAGACAAGAGCATGACTGTAGGAGCGTGAATATCAAATCAGCGTTGGTAGGTACTCTTATATATTTGGAATGCTTGAAAAAGGTTTTCGTAATCGTAATATGCCAATCACTTGTCAGTGCTTTATCTTTGGTTATGTGTATTTACGTTTTTTCAGGTCAAAGAATTGAGGACTTTACAGTGAGGAAGTGATAGAAAGGATATTTCCTATATTTCAGTTGGGTTGGGAAAAATTCAAAAACTAACTTTTCATCCCTAATAAAATTGTGCAATGTTCTCAAAGGTATAATATAAATAATTTCAGTGATCATAAAACCCATTTTATGTTTTATTAATATTTTCAGAGGTTCTTAAACAGAATGAAAATACTAAATTTGTTACTGAAAAATGGCTCTACGTTGTGCAGATAGCTTAACCAAAATTTTGCTTTCAATCCAAACGCAAAAACTACAAGAGCATGAGTGGAGGAGCTTCTCAGGTGTAGTAAGTCTCACCCAAGCTGTATATCGTAATTTTGTTCCTGCAAGCAAAAAGGCTGTACAGGTCGAAAATATTAGTGGCATCAATACGGATTTAGGCCCTAAAAATCAAAAAGAGGGATCGTCTTCGAGAAGGAAGGTTGCCTCGATATAAATTGCCAACACTGCCTACTAAAATTCAAAGTAAGTTTATAAATATTAAATAATTAGAACAGATTCCACTATTACTATAGCAGTAGACAGCCTCTTATCTTGAAAATCTTAGAATCACTGGTTTTTTTCAGGGCCAAAATCAAAGAATTCCAAGGAAAAAGGCGAGGAAGACCAAAAGCTACCTGGATGAGCGGCATACAGAAGACGATGTCTGAGAGACCGGGAGAATGGGTGTTGATAGAAGGGACTGGAGACTGGGAATTGGAAGGTCTGGGATGTTATAAACACGGATATCTATATCAGCACCCCAAAGGTAAAGTGTGTCAAGTCACAATATCAAAATTAGACAAATGAGAGATTTTTCAGTTCGATAATTGTTTCAAAGAATGTGTACTGCCATTACTTGGCGTCTTCATAAACCTAGGGAGTCAAAAATGTGTTCCACTAGCTAGAATTTACTAATGTGAATCCAATATTCTATATAGGTCGTGTCTGAAAAAATGTGACTTAACACACTTTACCTCTGAGGTGCTGATATATAGATATAAGGTCGGTTTTACAAAACTTTGTTAGTACCATTTAATTAACTGGAGCCACCACGATTCGTAGAAATTTCAAAACGAGTAATTCGATTTGTGAAACCGACCCATAATCTGATGAGTCGATTTCAAATGGCTGTTTTGGTTGGTTAACGGTTGACCGTTCGGTTCATAAATGACAACGTCAAACGAACTGCGCTTTCGAATTCTGTTCAAATTTTGGAGAAACATCTGATTTGAGACGTCACCAGAATGTCATTCGAATGCGGTTGGTCCAAAACTGACGGACCAATCTATGAACCAACCAAGAACCAGTCAATCAAAATCGCCTCTAGTTCACAAACCAAATAATTGAAGTTCACAGTTCAATATTTATATCATTTAAAATATTACCTCATTGTGTTTTCCCTATTTTTTAGTTTAATTCATCAAATGTTAATTTTTACTTATTCTTAGTATTGTTTTGTAAAATACCTAGTTGATTTATATTTATATTTTTACTTTATGTTCATTTTTATGATTTAATGTGATAATTTTGTTAATTATTGTTATTGTACAAAATATTCTTAAAACTGTAATAAATTTTTTTGAAACAATCTAATCAATGCATTATTATTTAGTACCGCTACAAAAATTTACATATATTTAAATATATACAAAGATATTACCAGCATATGGCATGGACAAATCAGGAGATAAAAAGATATTGCCAGCATATATGTAAGGGAGATATTCATAGATGAATCTGTATGGCATATGCCATGGAGATATTTTTGAAGATTATGGGATATTCCTGGCAGATGTTTCATGGTGACCTTGGATATTCCTGCTATCTGCCAGGCTTATGCCCTGGGAGATTTGGAATATGTTTGGAATATCTCAATATGCCAGCGGTATATTCATTGAATATGCATGGAATATTTCTGTGCCGTCTGGGTCGTTCAGTAGCGGTTATAGATAAAGTTGCAGATTCAGATTGATTCAGACGTTTTATCTTCTGTATAAGACAATCGAGAGATAAGTGAGCTTATTGTTGTTATTGAGTACCTATATTGTTTTTTTTTCGAAAAGAAAAATCCGGAATTCACAGTAAGTTGCCATTTTTTTCCTAGCAAATATTAGCAGTGGCACTAAAATCACAAATATACGATGTGTATCATCGTGCGAACATTAGTGGCATTATATTTATTCATTTGTGATTATTTCACTAATGAGGGCTAAGCATAGTTGTAAATTTATCTTTTCAGCTATTATACCTAGAGGAAAATTTTCAACGGTTCTGGATTTGGCGAATTTCCTCAATTCTTCTAGAAATACCAATTTGGTGAGTAAAAATAAAAAGTTTTTCATATTTCACTATTAATTTGCTATGAAAACTAATATCAAGAGACGTAAGTTAGTATCGGAGCTATCTAGACGACAAAGACGTAGATTAGTAGTATTCAATGCAATGAATTCTTTAGGTTTAGAAAATCATGATGAAAATCAGACTCTTATTTCTCCTATACTCCTTCTACCTCTTGTGATGTTGAAAATACTCCAAGCATTGAACATGATTCCGTGACTTGCACTGGTCAAGATGTAGATACAAGTAATAATGATGTTGAATTGCATATTAATCTAGCTAGTTCTAATCAAACTGAAATATATTCACAAAACTTTTATGGAAATTCCCATTATAATGACAATTTCACTTCTGTTTCTAATTCGTCAAGTACAGAAAGCAAAAGTTTAGCAGAAGCACTTCGATCTTGCTTTAATAAACATAATCTGTCGCAGTCAGCTAAAAGTGATATTTTGAAAGTGTTAGTAGAATATAAAATTGAGAATCTACCACTAGATGCCAGAACTTTAATGAAAACGCAAAGGAATACCAACTCTGATATACATTACGTTAATGGTGGGCAATATTGTCAAATTGGTATTCGGCAAGGTCTTATCACTTCTATGAATGCACATTATAAAATTTGCCCCCAGAATTTTTTTTGGACTTTAATATAGATGGACTTCCAATTTCGAGAAGCACAAATGGGCAGTTTTGGCCAATATTAGCTGCAATTCATGACGATTCTTATTCAGCTCCATTTCCTGTTGGAATTCATTATGGAACTGGAAAACCATTGAACTCTAATACATTCCTGAGACCCTTTGTTGAAGAATTAAAAATTTTAGTTAGAGAAGGTTTGGAATATAATGGGCGTTTAGTGCGTATTGGGATCAATGCATTTATATGTGATGCCCCGGCTAGAGCTTTTATTTGTGGTATCAAAAGTCATACGGGGTATTTTGGTTGCCCTAAGTGTAAAACTGAGGGTGATTTTGTAGAAAATAAAGTTGTTTTTCCTGAATTAAATGCAAAATTGAGAACAAACTCTTCATTTAGACAAAAAGTACAACCAGACATGGGCGCCCGCAGAATTTTTTCTCAGGGGGGCAAAAAAATTTGTCAAAACACGATAAGGTGCATGCGACATCAGTATTCCATTTCTTTTTATTTCGTTTTTTTTTTATTTATGCATGAGCGCCCGCAGAATTTGTTAAAAATGACTGAGTTTTCCAACTCAACATTTTTTTAACACCAATAATATAATATGTATAAGATAATACGGTAACTGTTTTCTAAACAAATCACAATCCATGAAAGAATATTAACAGGAA
Source organism: Hippodamia convergens (assembly GCA_038502775.1). Classification (NCBI taxonomy): domain Eukaryota; kingdom Metazoa; phylum Arthropoda; class Insecta; order Coleoptera; family Coccinellidae; genus Hippodamia; species Hippodamia convergens. The sequence goes on from JAVSIQ010000420.1 coordinate 82,517, forward strand.
AATGAAATATAAATTATATGGAGAAAGGAATGAAATAAATTTTATGATTGCTAATAACTAAAGACACATCAACCAGTAATATCGAAATAAAAACAAATATACATATACGCTCGATAAAATGATATTCATGAAAACCATATATGAATAATTATGGAATATAGATTAAATGAAACAAACCATAAATTCAAAACTAGAAACTCAGAGATTATTCGAAATAACACAATATGAATATATTATCAAAATTAATGAATTATAAAAAAATAAATGAAGAAGACATAACACACAAAAATAATAATAATAATTCTGACTATAAAATACCGGAATCGTAATACCACGAGTAGGCATATTTAATTCTGAACTAAAAACCAGCCTTCTGTAAGTCTCAAGAAATTCAATAGGAAGTTGATTCCTATATTTTTCTTGGATTGTTTCTTTATCAGTACACGACGAATGAGTCTGCATTGATGTATAAATGTTTATTTTTTGGGTGTCTTATAGCGATCGTCATCGGCATTCGATCTTCTCTGGAAAAATTTCAGAATATCCATATTTTCCAAAGGTAAATTCATCATATTATAAAAATATATGAAATATATATAGAAACATAAGTTAAATTGACTTTCAACAAATAAAAAAAAACAGTATTCCGGGACTGCCGATAGAAGTGAAGTCTGAGCAACTTGTATCGTCGAACTATTCGGTTATCATTTTTGAATTAATTTTGGTTTTCAAAGGAGTGTTCATGATCAGGGATCAAGGAAGTTCAAATTGATCATTAATACTTCCTTACAAAGCAAAAATTATTCGCAAATAATAATCTAATATGTCGACGCTCTACGATACAATTCACGTGTTACTTTGTTTTCACTTCTATCCGCAGACCCCAAAGACTGCCACGTTTCGGATTTTTTATACCGTGTGACACAGACTCATGGTACATCCCCAGAAACCGGAAACTCCTTTGTTTCTGTAGCTATATTTCTGAAATGTGGAACATTGAATATACTGACTTTTTGACACTTTTTGACATATTCAGAAAAAAAAATCTAACTGCTGGTTTTTCCGGAAATCACATCAACTTTCGATTTTCAAATGGGACAGCCGGTATATTATTACATTTTTGAAATCTCTATAATTTTCTCAATCTAATGATACCTCATAGTTGATATTTCATTCGTCAGAACGCCCATTTTATTTTTTGATCTAGAGAGCCTTGAACTTCCTAAAATTATTCCAAATAATCAAAATAATGTTACACTATAGTAATTTCGATTTAAAAAGTATCGTGGTTCGAAATTCGTGCCAAAAGAGTAAACCGAAACCTTTTTTCACTCGAAATTCCGTTTTGTCAAATGGTAGCAAAATGGTACTCTGACGTCATTCGAAAGTACCATCGGTGGGGTATCCGTCCATATCAACTATTTTTCTGTATAACCAATACGAACACGATAATGGAGTTTAGACAAGTTTAAGTATCTTCTCGGTTCGATCCAAAGTTGATGTCATTTCCGGAAAAACCGGAAATTGGATTTTTTTCCAAATATGTCAATATAGTGAGTATATTCAATGTTCCAAATTTCAGAAATATAGCTTCAGAAACAAGGCAGTTTCTGGAGGTGTACCATGATTCTGTGTCACCCTGTATATAATAGTTGAAACTTCACATTGAGAGGCCTCGAACGAAAAAAACAGCTACGTAAATAATCAAAGAAGTTACCCTCGATAATACAATTTGCAATCAAAGATACTAAAAACTAAGAATACTCTCTGAATACAATTGTTTCGAATCTTTCTCTAGAATGAAAATACTAATGAAAAGATTCTATATTTCCACCTTCTCGGAAAAAAATATTCTGATTGGGATTGGAGAATGGACAATAGTTATTGAAATATGAGAGTAGTCCCACTTGTCACATGAAGAATCCCCCATCAAAGAAGCCGCCTAAAAAAACCGGTCATAAAACGAACATCTGGTAGCCGATAAGCATGGGGTAGTTTATGAATTTATTACTTCGTTTTAGTTGAACAAAAACATGAAATTCATCGGCTTCGAAAACTTTCCATGATTTTTTTTCACCCAAAAAGTGCTCAACACGCCTCAGGGAGTTATCAATTCGATAGGTGATCAAAATCTCAGGGGGGGCCCTGCGGGCGCCCATGCAACCAGAGCATCATAAGATTGATTCCATCCTACAAGAACTAGACATAGATATGGTTTCTCAAATACCATTGGACCCTATGCATTTAGTTTACTTGGGTATCACTAAACGTCTAATTCAGTTTTGGGTGCAGGGGAAAATGGATGTCCGACTTAATAGAACAAAACTTGAAGAAGCTGAAATACGCAACAAAAAACTGAGAACATATATTCCAAAAGAATTCTCTCGTTTGCCTAGGAGTCTTGTAGATATTGACAGGTGGAAACCAACGGAATTAAGGCTATTTCTACTATATACAGGTATAGTTCTAATGAAGGATTCCATGTCAAAAGCTAAATACGAACATTTTCTAGTTCTGAGTATATCTCTTCGCATATTATCAAGTAAAAAGCTCTCTCATCTAGTTACTTATGCTGAGCAGAATCTGAAATATTTTGTAGAGAAATATGCTCATTTTTATGGCGATCAGCATCTTAGTTACAATGTTCTATGTCTTATCCATTTATGTGATGAAGTAAGGAAATTTGGCCCGATTCAAAATTTCAGTGCATTTAAATTTGAAATTATATGTATCAAATTAAACAAAAGCTTAAAACCTCTGGAAAGCCACTTCATCAAATTGTAAATAGACTGAAGGAAGCACAAGATTTAGGTAGCACTGAACATAAAAACAAAATCTATCCAGAGATCCATAACACCGGTTCAGTTGTGAGAAGGGTAGAGTTTGAAACGTTCATGATTTCTGCAAAAAAACCTGATAACTACTGTATTCTTAAAAATGACCAAATAGCTATTATTGAAAAAATTTGGCTCGAAAATAACAACATAATGATGACCTACAGATATTTCACGCAACACTCCAACTTATTTTCTGTGCCGTGTGATTCTTCTGTAGTAGGAATTTTTTCTGTTTGTTCAAAGGATTTGAGTGAACCTATTAATGTAGTATTGGTAGAAGATGAGATTTCCAGTAAATGTTCACAATTTCCAAACACGGATGACTGCATTATTATAATGAAGTTACTGCATTTATAATAATAAAGCGTATTTTGTAGAAAATAATAATCATAATGTGTGATAATACTTTTTATCACAAATATCTGGCTATTGTTTAAAGCACCATCATTTATTCACCTTTTATGTCAAAATGAGTACAACAATTTTTCAATATTAATTTTATAATGAAAAATCGAAATGAATTAGTTTTTCTCATTAGTAAAATGAGCCAAATATGTGAAAATAATATACTTCCTACCTGTATTATGTGTGGCTTATATGTATGCAGAGCATCTGTCAGTATAATTTTCAGATTCGCAATGTCGTTTGGAACCTCGACTGGACATCGAGCAAGCCCAAATTATTTGGGAGCAGCCTTGCTAGACAGAGTCATTTGGGATGCTACTTGAAGGGAATTCCGGTTAAAACTTTACTCAAGAAAACTTATTGAAACATTGAATATTTTGTGTTAAATTACAGTTGTATCACCTGAAGCTGGTGCAGTTTTTGAAGGAGAGATGACACATCAGGAGGTAATTTTCTTGAAGAATGCTAAAAATTGTTTCTTCTGAATTTACTATCTGTTATTTTTTTTTTAGTATATCAAAGTCCGGAATTGTCCAATGTTACGTTGACAAGACGAGTAATAGCATCAGGTAATAAAATTCTTGTGCAGCATGTTTTGAGGTTTTATTCGCTTGTATTTTATTGATATGCATTTTCTTTTCCATTGTAGATCCAGACAGAATTGAAATGAAACTTGGTAAATATAATAATCTTTGAAGTTGTTCATCAATTAATAACAACATTTTGCAGATAAAATGTTGGCAATGATGTCGGAAATTTCATTACATGTGGAAGAGCTAAAAGAAAAATTTCAAGGCTTCGAGCGAAGCATGAAGCCTAATCAAGACTGGAAATTTTTCGAAGAAAATCTGCCATGTGACAATATAGAAGACGTCAAAAAATTGACGTATATGTGGAAGACGAGAAAAATAAGCAGGAATATGTAAGTTAAACTATCAATGTTTTATCCCCTCCACTGTTGAACGTAAAAGTCTCCCCTAGATCTATCCATGATCAATACTCTCAAATAAAAATAAATTCATTTGCTAAATTAATGAAGAAAATATCTCCATTGAGACACATTATAATATAAGAAAATATTTTGAAAGACTGGAGCAGAATGAAACATTTGGCTATAAAGTTATATGAATGGACATGTAATCACTTTCTTCTTCTAAATTCTTACACTATTCACCTATCACTAGTTGTGCAAATTTTTGAAGAAGCTATATTTTTTTCAGATCAAATATCTACAATCAATTGGGGGCAGCCATGCCAAAGATAGAGTGAACCGAATCATGAAAACACTATTCACAAATAAATTCCTCATTGGCTGCTCTTGGCTGGGCCTGAGGAATAATATTAGGGCCAGTGATTTCAGAATTGTTCAAATCGCCAAAGGTAAATTTTAACTTGAGGGTTTCTATATTCACATGTATCTAAGCATGTTTTATTATGATTACGAAATTTTTCATTTGTTTTTATTAATTATGTTTCCGTTATGTTCTTTAAGGTTTTGCTACTCAGTCCTTCATACAGAGGGCGGAATGGATAAGGCTGAGTGCTTTACGGCATAAAAGAGAAAATAAGCAGCAGAACTGAAAATAATTTTGTTAAATTTTACTTGTAATAATTGACAATGAAACTGAAAGCGAATTTTGGCGCCGTAATTACAACTGTAGTTATTAGCACAGAATACAAGTTATAGTTCTGTCATTTGTTGGGATGTGTCAATTGACATCACCTTTGTTTAAATTTTTTTTATTTCCATTTTCAGTTGCTTCTTCCTCAATTATATTTTTCACCTATCTTCTTTATGTATCTGATCATGTATCTGATTATTATTATTTGATTATTTTTTAATTAGGGATGGATCCACCGGAAATATTGAAAATGTCTAAACCTTTTTTCTTGGAGTTCATCAACAGATGAACGAGAATGGAAATTTCATTTATTTAATATTTAAAAAATCTAACAGGCCTATTCCCCATTATTTTGTTCTCGAATCTGGGTCCCTCAACTAATCCACTCATTAGAAACACAAATTATCCAGCTTGAGAGGCAGGTTTCGAGGTACGGTAAGCGTGACTTTCATTAGTTGTATATTAAGCTGCACGAAAACGTGGTAACCCAGTTACTACATGCAATTATGGTTACGTGGTAAGCTTTGATTACAGCGCCAAAATTCGCCCTCATTGTATAATTCAAATGTTTCATTTGATTTATATTCATAATGTTTCATTCGATTTATTTTTATGTTTTTTTTATTTATTTTCATAATATTTTATTTTATTTATATTTTTTAATGTTTTATTTGATTCATTTTCATTTTGTTCTTCTATATGTTTCATTTATATATATTTATATTATATTATATTTTTATCATTTGTTTTTTCAATTATTATTTATTAGTTTCCCATATGATTTATTTCCTGAAATAAAGAATTTGTCTGAATATTTGTTTTTTTTTTTTTCATCCTGAAGTATATTAAAATGATGTAATTTTTCTGTTCCAATTACACATACATGTAATGAAAAAGGTTACATGGATGATCCATAGCTAAAGTTCCTTCCTAAGTAATTTAGAATGTATCAGTTATAAATAAGTATATGTAGCATACATATTTCAAGTTATATAATATGTAAGATACATGTGCTATAGATGTTATGTTACAATAATGTGACAGATGCTCTGTACCAGAGCTATACACATTTGGACATAGCATGTAAGGTACATACACCAAACATGTGATATTGCAGGTACTTTACAATATATGTAGCAAAAGGCGGGCATAGAGCGCTCATTTCAATGTAACAGGAGAGATCATGTATGGTACCTGGCTATATAACACGGAACATTGTAATATATATGATCTGTTGTTGATATGGAATTGTGTTTGCTGGGTAAGTGTTCAGCTAGTTGCGCATCTATGACCTTTTCTAATATTTTCGAAAAACATGATAGTAAACTCACAGGTCTTAGGTCTTTATACTCGTTAGGTTGATTCTTTTTGGGCATGGGAATCACCATAGCTTTTTTCCACGACTCGGGATAGACTGAATGTTCTATGCAGAAATTAATTATATGAGTAACAAAAGGAAGAATGAAAGGGCAGCACAATCTAATTATACAAATATTGATCTCATCCAGACCATATGATTTCGATTTTAGTTTCGAAATTATTCTTTTGAAATATCAAGTTCTAAGACTGTTCTGAATAGCAGTGTAGTAGACACAGTCTCTTTCACATTTTCTGAATAGAATTTAACTCTCTCCCTGTTGTCCGCAGACGTTTGGGGTATAGAAGTTATAAAAAATCTATTCATGGCGTCTGGATTTTTTAGATTTTCGGGAATCTCAACTCTCCTTCTGCCAACGTTCCCGCAATAATAGTTCATGTCGCGCCGAATTGGAGAATTTTTGATACAGAAATGCTTTTTTCTCTTGTTGAATAATGGTGTTCGTCAAATTTCTAATTCTTTTATAGTCTGCTCTGTGTTCTGGCGTACCATGTTTTTTGAATTTAATTAATGCTTTATCCCGTAATTTCATGAGAGGTTTAACATTTCTCAGCCAAGGCTGGCAATTGCTTCTTGTTACGCGTATAGTTTTTTTCGGAGCATGCAAGTATAAGAGGCTTTTAAGATTATCACTGATAAACATTACCTTATCATCGATATTTTCGACATCATAGATGTTTCTCTAAGGAATGGACCGTAAGTCGTATTCAAATTGTTTCAAATCGATGTTGTTCAAATCTCTATATTCAAGAAGCTCTATCCTCTTCTTTCCCTTAGGTAGGCAACATTCGCAAATTATATATTCATGATCCGAAAAGTTTGTTGAGAGGGTCCCGGACTTCACTACTTCTATATCATTAGACAGCAATATTAGATCAATCAGTGAACACGTAGTGGATGTTATTCTGGTTAGTTGAGTAACCACTTGTGTAAGTCCAACACTATCTAGGAGACTATTAAATTCAGTCACCGCACTAGCGAGAGGAAGTTGTATGTAATTTAAATTAAAATCACCAACACAGCACAGTTTATCACATTGTGACATTAGTGAGGTCAAGAAATCGTCAAAAACGTGATGAAATTCTGTAAAACTATACTGTGGTGGTTTGTATACACACCCTATGATGAGCTTAATCTTCCTTAACTGTATTCTGATCCAAATCTGCTCGAAATTATCATTTTTTGTGTATTCATTTTCGATCCTACTATATTTGTACTCATTCCTTATGAAGAGGGCTACACCCCCGCCTCTTCCCTGCCTATTCTGAAAAACGGAACAATAATTAGGGACTATGTAATCTTTGGTATTGTTGTCACTCAGCCAGGTCTCAGAGACTCCAACAAAGTCTAAATTTTTCCTTGAATAAAGTGATTGAAATCATGGAAACTGAGTGGCAGGGATCTTATATTAATATGACCGAACTTGAAATTACCGTCAGGCATGACTCAAATTAAGTTGAACTAGAAATAAACGGAAAAGGCAAATATCATCCATAATTTCAAAGCTTTGAAAAAAAAACAGGATATCAGTATCAGTGCAGTGGATGGGCAATTAACTTTCTCATCGACATCAACCAATAAACGAATGAGTTAGATTTGAACTATGAGAACAGAGAAAAAAACAAAAAAAAATACAAAAAGTAAAGAGATAGCTCCCCAGAAGCGAACGAGATCACAATTTCACATTCTCACTGCTCCTCCATATTATTTATAATAGTTTTTGTAGCGATTGTTCATCACTAATTCGAATTTTCTTGTTCTTGTGAAAAACAAATATATTACCCCCCATAGTCCAAGCTTGATTTCCAAATTTCTTTCGTACCTTCATGAACGTTTCAAAATCCTCACACTATAATCGCGAAATTGAAGAAGTATGGAACAAGTCCAGACAGAACAAGTTTGGCAAAAACCGGTCCTTCTCAGGACCAACACACTGAAGACGGCGGGCGAATGCGTGCCGAAACGTCGGTAAAAAACCAACCACATAGATAATGAAAAAACTCTCATTTATGGTTTTGAGTTATGAACAAAAATAGAGTAATCGTCATTTTCAATCGTTTGTTTCTCCTCTTAGTTGAAAACGATTGTTACATTTCACAAGCACTTTATCAGGAGTAATTCGAATATGATATACCTTCTTTTCATTTCACTTTTAAATAATAAGTTAGTAGGTGCCACCTTCAATATGCATTTAAATTATTCGTGAACTCAATATCCTGAGATGAGAATCGCCTTTTGCCGATTCAATTAATGTGTGGCTAATTTATTTTCTGTTGTTCTCGAGAAGTAATGCTTATTTATTCATTATTATCAATAGCCTGAAATATTCAAAATTACAAAAAATCCCATACATAGGTGCTCTCGCAAAAAATTTTGAGTCTCCATCACTCGGACAAACTTGTATGACAGCCCTGATTCAGGTTCATTGCTGATATTTCAAAGAGTATATAAGCAGTTCTTTACAGCTTGAGAACTGGAAAGATAGAACTCACTTTGAACGCTACTAGATGTTATCTATCGTATCGAATTACTCGAAAGACCTTTTTTAGTAAATTTAAGGCTGGGAGATTTTATGAATAATTCTTTTCTGAGAGATATGCAATAGTAACGAGGCCAAATGAGGTCCAACTGGTCTATCCCTCTTCTCAGTGACAAAATCTGATTTCATCTGTCAAGTTCAGATGATGAATTCTTATGAATTAGAGAGCTAAAATAATACAATAAATGTTGAAACAAAAAGTACCTAAGCTGAGGTAAAAACAGGACGGGGTACCGTTCTTCGGGGTAACATTCTTTATGATATTATAGTATCATACGATACTATCATCACTATTATCATACGGTACTATAGAGCCAGGGGCAAGACCTCAGCCGAAAAAAACCTGACTCCCCGTAAAAAAAAACTAAAATTGTTGTATCTGAATATTTTATATTGAAGGACATCACGATTATCGGAACGGCTCTTCGGAGGAAGGATTTCCAAACAAAAACTCCAACCTGAAAATAGAAAAAGACAGAACAGCAAAAAAATAAATAATAAAACCATATTTAACGGTCCCTATGGTAACGTCTACCCACTTATTAATCAGAAGGTAAATTGGATACAGAAAAAAAATTTTTTTCTCATGAAATATGAGATCAACAGTTTCATATGATAGATACATCGAAGCATCGAATGTATAGATGAAAGAACTTTCAATTTTGATCCACATTCAAAAAATCAGGAATCTATATTTTATATCTTGATATTGGCTGGATACAAAAATTCAAATATATCATATTCAAATTACTCCTGAAAAGTGCTTGTAGAATGTAACATAATTTCCAATTACGAGTCAAGTCAAGCGAGTAATAATTACTGCTTAATTATTAAGCATTATTGAAAATGGAATTCACTGAATTTTAGTTCACAACTCAAAATTTGGAAATGAGGGGCTGTTTCTGTTCCATTATTCGGGAAACTAGAGATTGATCAGTTTTTCTTCTTGCAGTTAAAGTTTTCGAGATACCCTCAAAAGAACGAATTTTGCCCATCCAGTACAAATGTAAAAATTTTGTCTTTATGAAATATAATTCGTTAACTCAAAATCTAGATATGATAAGACGGTTCTGTTTTTGAATGTGAATTTGTCGAGAAAGGTGTGTCATCCATTTTCTTCTAGCTACTCGAGATCCCCTCAGTAGCCAACGACTTTTGCCCGCTCTCTACTGTTCACATTAGTACTATAGAATTATGAATGGCAACTAGGTCTTTGGAAATTAATTATGCTTTTTTGTCTTTCATTTTTCGGTCCTTAATAACATCGGATTAGTATAAATTGAAACTTGAGAGTTTCTTCATTATTTCTAGAGATATTCCAATCAATTCACTCAACGATTAAAATAACAATAAACAAACGTGAATTCCGCAAGCAAGATACACCTACCCCGCTAGCGGTGGTTTACGAACTGAGAATTGGGCCAGCATCCCAGTGTGCGAACACCACAGGCCGGGCTACGCCACGATTCCTTTGATGTGTATCGCAAAAACCGACAACCCAGCCATTGCGAGCCACTGGCCATGTTCCACTGGCCAACATACGCCATGTACCCCTGTACACACTGGCGATGGCTGGTAGACAGCATGACCATTGCGCACCACTACTCACAAATCGCTGGCCATCATACGCCAGCATGAGCCATCCTACGCCAAGTACCCCTGTACACATTGGTGATGTCCGGCAGTGGGCCAGCATGGCCCAATGTGTACTGGACTCTTTAGAATTGAGGACTTAACAGTGAGGAAGTGATAGAAAGGATATTTCCTATATTTTAGTTGGGTTGGGAAAAAGACAAAAACAAACTTTTCATCCCTAATAAAATTGTGCAATGTTCTCAAAGGTATAGTATAAATAATTTCAGTGATCATAAAACCCATATTTATGTTTTTTAAATATTTTCAGAGGTTCTTAAGCAGAATGAAAATACTAAATTTGTTACTGAAAAATAGCGCCACGTTGTGCAGATAGCCTAACACCACTGCTCGAACCAAAATTTTGCTTTCCATCCAAATGTAAAAACTACAAGAGCATGAGTGGAGGAGCTTCTCGGGTCTGAGTCTCAGCCAAGCTGTATATCGTAATTTTATTCCTGCAAGCAAAAAGGCTGAGGAGGTCGAAAATATTAGTGGCATCGGTACGGATTTAGAACCAAAACATCAAAAAGGGAGATCATCTTCGAGAAGGAAGGTTGCCTTGATATAAATTGCCAACACTGCCTACTAAAATTCAAAGCAAGTTTATAAAAATTAAATAATCAGAACAGATTCCACTATTACTAGAGTAGTAGACAGCCTCTTGTCTTGAAAATCTTAGAATAACTGTTTTTTTCAGAGCCAAATCTGCTAGTTGAGGGAAAGTCAGATCAAAGAATTCCCAACTTGCTCTGAAATAGGTACCGAGAGAAAGAAAAAGGCGAGGAAGACCAAAAGCTACCTGGATGAGCGGCATACAGAAGACAGTCTGAGAGACCGGGAGAATGGGTGTGGATAGAAGGGGCTGGAGACTGGGAATTGGAGGGCCTAGGACGCTATTATAATAATAATTATTATAATAATAAATTTATTTCTACAATTAAAATGTTACAAGAACAATAACACAGAAAAAGGTCAACAGGAAAAAAAAGCAAATTACAATTCAAAAAATTCATCGAAAGAATATACAGTTGTTTCAATCAAAAGGCGTCTCAATTTCATTCTGAAAACAGATATAGAACGTGCATTCTGTAAGTCAGAGTCAAGTGCATTGAAGAACTTGCAACCCATGTAAGGTAAATGTCCCAATTATCGACATTTCTGAAGTATTATCTGTTTAATAAGAAGAAAAACGGTCTCATTACAATTTGTATGCAACATACTTCTGATACATACTTTAAAGATCATACTGAAATCAAAAAATAGTTTTCCCTAACCCCTCCAGCCCAAAAAAACTGCTGCTCAACAGTCGCGTATGAGTCGTTTTCTAGTGAACACCGTTCTACTTCCTCATAAGTTAAGCGCAAACTCTTTCATTCGCTTCAATTTTCACGTACAATATTTCACTAAACTGTAAAATATTGATTACAAACATAGTTATATAGGATTATTCTTCTTCTGTATTATCAAATTTTAACTATTTATCCTATATTTTTATAAAAAAACAGGGTGTCGATAAATGGTACATCTGAAAGCTACTGTGTTCCAAATATCGACATGAGTGTCGATAAATGGGTCTCGTTTGAATTTTTTTGACTTAGTCATAGTTAACAAAGTAAAGTGATTTCCTAAAAAAAAAATTTGGTGGGGTTGTTCATGAAACTCATCCTCCTTCCTGTACCAATTATCGACATATTGTTTTCCGTCAAATTATAAAATGGGAGTACAATGAATCATGGTGTCGATACAACGTGCAACTTGGTGTCGATATTTGGTGCAATACAAGTCGATGTCTAGGACAGAAAAGATTAACTTGAAATACACTTTGAAAAAAAAAACAGTCATCATTATTTCACTTCTGTTAATATAATTCGCTTCGAAATGATTAAATATTTCACCTAATATCAATCGACATTCAATTTATATTCAAGTCAACACTTATTTCAATAATATTTTAACGGATGTCGATAATAGGAACATTCATATGTCGATAATTGGTTATTTTGCGTTTTCAGTGAGCTTTCCACTCACAGTAACAGAACAGGCAAGCATTTTCAGAGAGATTTCAGAAAAAACACCTGTTAAAGAAATTCCAGAAAAAAATATACCCACTCCTGCAGAGAAGGAACAGAGAATTGAAGGAGAGAGAAAATTAATGAAATCATCCAAAAAGAAAAAAAGTAAAACAAAGGAAAATATAAAGATATAAGAACAAAGGTTGAAACAATAGAAGCAAGAATCGAACGACTCAACAAGAAATTCATGGAAAAAAGCCACAATAAAGAAATTATTCAGCCACTACTTCTTGAATTCAGAGGAAACCATGCAACCAAAAGAAAAATCCCTGAGAAACCGCTTTACTTCTTGATGAATGAATGTCGACTACGATCATTTTGAATCACAATTTCTTGTACCATCTAAATTTTTTGTTCATTTTCATTATAGAATTTAGTTATCATTGTTAGCATTGTTTGAAACAGGCTGGAAGACTTCGATCGTTGGCCAATTGGAGTGATCCAATAAAGATTAATAAATAATAAATATAAAGATGTAAAATCAAGATCCGTCGGGAAAATGTCAATACGCTTAAGGTGATTATGTTCTCGTAGAATATGATGCTGAATATTTTCCTGGGTTAGTATTGAAGAAGTCTGGACAATCATACCAGGCATTGACAAAAAGCCATGGTAACTGTAGATGGCTTAACGTTGATGATATTTTGCATTACGAAGATGAAATATGCATATTGAATAAATGTGCCATATATGACATACCTGAAATGCAAGAATTTAAAAAAATTGAATTCATATCAAAGTTTTTGAACTTTTAGTATTTATTCCAGAATAATATTGTATTTTTTCACTTTTGATGTTATTTCGAACTGTTGCTTCATTTTTCATCATGAATAAAAGATTATTCTATTCATATTATTTCTGTCACGTTGCTCAGAATGATATTATTCACAACCATTTATAAATTTCCACTCTGTCGATAATTGGTACCACCACATGTCGATGATTGGGTTTTCTGATTTTCTAGTTGTCGATCATTGGGACATCTGACTTGCCTGTATTTTATTCAATTTTAATTATTTTACAGTATATGAATTAGTTTTTTTATGTCTGTTTATTCAAATATAACATACATAGAATGGGAAATTCAGGAAATTCAACAAATTCTACTTATATTTCAACTAGGAAATCATACTTTCTCCGCAAGATCTCACTATAGTGTCGATAATTGGGACATTTACCTTATATGAAACTCTTCTGGTAGAAGGTGGTTCTATGTTGCACTGGTAGCAGTGACGATTTGAACCGAGTTGAGTACGCATGATCAACCCTGTTTTCAGAAAGTGAGCGCTTGTTTTTGTAAACATAAATACATGCTTCATATATGTAAAGACTAGACAATGTCAAAATTCCTAAATCATGAAAAGCTTATACATGATTGCTTATATTTTAAATTTGCTTTGATTCTTATTGCAAACTTCTTCAGAATGAAGACCCTGTTAGCTGTAGTACAGTTTCCCCAGCATAAAATCCCATATCTAAGGTGAGAGTTGAAAGTGCTATTATATAGGCTTAGTAGCATACTTATATTGCAATAGTTGGACATGAACTTGAGCGCATAACAACATCTTTTAAGTCTTTCGCAGAGATTATCAATTTGTGGATCCCAGTGCAATCTGCCATCAACGAAAATATCGAGAAACTTTACTGTGTCCGTTGTGGTTAGATACAACTCATCATCAGCATTGAAAATTGAGAATTGACCATTGCTATTCTTGATGTTGAAATTCATAATAACTATTTTCTCAATATTTAGGAATAACATATTTTTTCTCGACCAATTTAAAATATAAAGGTAAATCTCTTCAGTTAACTCTGCCAATCTACCATAATCATTAACTTTCATAAGTACATTTGTATCATCAGCGTATGCAATTACAAAAATATCATTGAATATATTATTTAAAACAATTCAGCAGATCATTGATATGAACTAAAAATAATATTGGACCTAAAATGGATCTCTGTGGGAACTCCCATCTCAACATTTATACTTCGACCCCTAATATTATTCACAACAACAAATTGCCGCCTATCTTTCAAATATGATTCGAAAAGTTTTAATGGAAGTCCTCGTATTCCGCATCTTTGCAATTTAAGCAATAATAGCTGATGATCAACACGGGAATAATCAACAAACAAACAACCCTTTTTAAATTTACCATCAAGACTGTTAACAATATTCTGAGTAAAATCATCTACAGCTGTTTCCGTACTCCTACCCTTTAAGAAACCATGTTGACTCTGAGAAAAATAAACCCTGACCATCAAAAAGCGATACCATCTGCTCTTTCATATTCAGTTGGAACAGTTTTGATATGTTACATAATAAACTAATGGCCTATAATTGGAGTATAAATTTCTATCACCTTTTTTGTAAACAGGAAAAACCTTGGCTAATTTTGAAGATTCAGGGAAAACACCATTTTTAACAGAAAGATTGATCAAGTGAGCAGTAATATCGCAAATTTCATATTTGCATTTTTTTAACAAAATTATTAGAAATCTCATCGTGGCCAGCAACATTACAATTCTTTAAACGTTGAATCATCTTTACTACATCAAAAGAACTAATAGGATACATGAAAAAGTAAACATGACTCAATGGAATCATGGAATCAGAGAAGAAGTTCCAGTCTTTATTAATATTAGGTGATTTTATACAAAATTGAGTGCTGAAATTTTCAACCATACATTGCTCAGAAATAACCCAGCAAACACGGCGATGAAAATGTAACTCTTATGCGCTCGCATATGCATCCAAATGTCCTCCACATCAAGTACGCATTTCGGAACAATGAGTAGTTGAATATGCGATCGCAAAACTGGTCACAAATGATACTCCATTTCTTGTCACATTTGAGACGCTCATGCGAGTTAATTTTGAGACCACTTTTCTTCATTTCTTTTCGACGTCGCATAGGAATTTTGATGTGATACTAAAATATATCTTCAAATAGGAAGCCATTTCTCATCGCATTTGAGACATAATTTGTTATACTCATTGCGTTGACTAATGAGAGGTTTTTTGTGATAAATATCAAACCATTTTTAATATTGTTATTCAATTTGGATTTTATTACTTCATATATGTGACGTTATTCGAAATTTTCAATTCCAATATTCATTTCGCCCAATAGGAAGATTTGCTCCCAATAACATTATTTTTTGACTGGCGGAGAGCAAATTTACCAATAATAAATTTACATATATTTTAGATTAAATCATTGACTGCATGAGGATAATGAAAAAATCTATTCGAACAAAAAAACTATAATAATTAATAACATTAAGATAGAATAAAATAAAAAACAAAAAATGGAAAAGAGTAAACAAAAAAAAATGCAAAATAGGTTTGAGTATATACTATGTAGTAAGTTTCTTCATCTGTCTTTCTTTTCTCTGCCTGGCATGTCGCAGCCATTCCTTTACATATATTTCCAGGGACGGGCCCTGCAATCTGAATTAGAAAAAACAAGTTTGCAATCAGTACTTGACAATTTATGTATAGCCGACAACAAATGGTATTCAACCCAATATTTTTACCATCAAGTGTTGGAAGAGATCCGGCCTCAAGAAGTAGGTACCCTGTTGTAAATTTTTCAGTTACGTCGCATGGACTGTGCCAATAAAAAAAACCATCTGGCATCATAAATTTAAGCTGTTACTTTCAGATAAGCAGAATCATCATTAGGTACGCTCTTCGTACATTGTGTTATAGTTTTGCGAATAAACAATATGTGTACAGGGTATCCCAAATTGCTTGATTTTGGCTGGTTCAGGTACTTCTAGACTAGATAAGTAAAAACGTTGAAAGAAGGCCTGAGCTCGATTTCCGTGAAAATACTAGTAGTGGAAACCGTTTCACGATATCTGCATTAGTTTCGATGATATAACAAAAATTTGAATTTTTTTCTATTAAGAAGATGTGCCATAACTTCTTCATCTTCGATAATATCTGAAAAAGATAAAAACTTTTCATCGGTAAGACATTACTTAAAATTTTCTTCATTTTTGAATTTCTTTCATGATGAAAGATGAAAAAAATGCGTTCGTATTTGAAATAAAAAAATGGTTTTTTCCACGAGAAGAAAAGATTGAATATAGTTTCTTATTTCCTGTGGAAAAGCGCTTCTAGAAATTTCAAATCGTTTTAAGATATTTTCGTAAATAGAAAAGTTATGGCACATTTTCGAAATCGATAATTTTTTGCAAAATAAAAAAAAATTAAGATATCGTGAAACGGTTTTCACTAATGGTGTTTTCACGAAAATCGAGCCCAGGACAGTTTTTACCTATCTGGTCCAGAAGTACCTAAAACAGTCAAAATCAAGCAATTTGAGATACTCTGTACATAAATTTAAATAATGAACCAAAAAAGATTCAAAGTGAAGTTTGAAATATGTGGTGCCTTATAAGAAATTTTTTGAAAATTTATGAACAGAAAATGCACGAAGGAAAACAAGTGTGAGAGAAAATTTTGGGTAGTGACCACAGAATATCGGAAGTAATAACAACAATCTTCCAAAACACCAAATATACCCTCAATTCCAAACACTAATTGCAATAAACGCTGCAAAAGAGTTCGAAATCGCCAACTCAAATTAGGAAATTTTCTTCGAAATTGTTTCTTCAATATGAGTGATTTAGGTCAAAACCATTTCCCTACCAAATCAGGAATCTGTTTTTTTTTAGGAAGTATCTTGATTTATTGACACACACTTTGACACAATTTTTCTGTGTGAACTAGGGAGTTATTTTGCTTTTCTTTATTTCATAAAATCTATAAGCAAAAGTAATGCTTATTTTTTATCAAACGAAATATATTTTCTGAAAATTTTGTTCCCATTATTCTGTGAAATGAAACCAGGGATGAACAAATAAATAGTTTCAGGCTTTCACGACCGGATATATTGACATTAAGAGAGTCTTCCGGGCTTATTGGCCGTGGTCTATTAGGAATTATTTCACCTAACGTTTCGCCCACAACTGCGGTAGGCATCTTCAGAGGATTCTTGGTCTTAGATTGTAACTCGACATTTCTAGAAGCGCTTTTCCACAGGAAATATAAGAAACTATATTCAATTTTTTTCTTCTCGTGGAAAAAACCATTTTTTTATTTCAAATACGAACGCATTTTTTTCATCTTTCATCATGAAAGAAATTCAAAAATGAAGAAAATTTTAAATAATGTCTTACCGGATGAAAAAGTCTTTATCTTTTTCAGATATTATCGAAGATGAAGAAGTTATGGCACATCTTCTTAATAGAAAAAAATTCAAATTTTTGTTATATCTTCGAAACTAATGCAGATATCGTGAAACGGTTTCCACTACTAGTATTTTCACGGAAATCGAGCTCAGGCCTTCTTTCAACGTTTTTACTTATCTAGTCTAGAAGTACCTGAACCAGCCAAAATCAAGCAATTTGGGATACCCTGTACACATATTGTTTATTCGCAAAACTATAACACAAAGTACGAAGAGCGTACCTAATGATGATTCTGCTTATCTGAAAGTAACAGCTTAAATTTATGATGCCAGATGGTTTTTTTTATTGGCACAGTCCATGCGACGTAACTGAAAAATTTACAACCGGGTACCTACTTCTTGAGGCCGGATCTCTTCCAACACTTGATGGTAAAAATATTGGGTTGAATACCATTTGTTGTCGGCTATACATATATTGTCAAGTACTGATTGCAAACTTGTTTTTTCTAATTCAGATTGCAGGGCCCGTCCCTGGAAATATATGTAAAGGAATGGCTGCGACATGCCAGGCAGAGAAAAGAAAGACAGATGAAGAAACTTACTACATAGTATATACTCAAACCTATTTTGCATTTTTTTTTGTTTACTCTTTTCCATTTTTTGTTTTTTATTTTATTCTATCTTAATGTTATTAATTATTATAGTTTTTTTGTTCGAATAGATTTTTTCATTATCCTCATGCAGTCAATGATTTAATCTAAAATATATGTAAATTTATTATTGGTAAATTTGCTCTCCGCCAGTCAATAAAATAATGTTATTGGGAGCAAATCTTCCTATTGGGCGAAATGAATATTGGAATTGAAAATTTCGAATAACGTCACATATATGAAGTAATAAAATCCAAATTGAATAACAATATTAAAAATGGTTTGATATTTATCACAAAAAACCTCTCATTTGTCAACGCAATGAGTATAACAAATTATGTCTCAAATGCGATAAGAAATGGCTTCCTATTTGAAGATATATTTTAGTATCACATCAAAATTCCTATGCGACGTCGAAAAGAAATGAAGAAAAGTGGTCTCAAAATTAACTCGCATGAGCGTCTCAAATGTGACAAGAAATGGGAGTATCATTTGTGACCAGTTTTGCGATCGCATATTCAACTACTCATTGTTCCGAAATGCGTACTTGATGTGGAGGACATTTGGATGCATATGCGAGCGCATAAGAGTTACATTTTCATCGCCGTGTTTGCTGGGTTATTTCTGAGCAATGTATGGTTGAAAATTTCAGCACTCAATTTTGTATAAAATCACCTAATATTAATAAAGACTGGAACTTCTCTGATTCCATGATTCCATTGAGTCATGTTTACTTTTTCATGTATCCTATTAGTTCTTTTGATGTAGTAAAGATGATTCAACGTTTAAAGAATTCTAATGTTGCTGGCCACGATGAGATTTCTAATAATTTTGTTAAAAAAATGCAAATATGAAATTTGCGATATTACTGCTCACTTGATCAATCTTTCTGTTAAAAATGGTGTTTTCCCTGAATCTTCAAAATTAGCCAAGGTTTTTCCTGTTTACAAAAAAGGTGATAGAAATTTATACTCCAATTATAGGGCCATTAGTTTATTATGTAACATATCAAAACTGTTCCAACTGAATATGAAAGAGCAGATGGTATCGCTTTTTGATGGTCAGGGTTTATTTTCTCAGAGTCAACATGGTTTCTTAAAGGGTAGGAGTACGGAAACAGCTGTAGATGATTTTACTCAGAATATTGTTAACAGTCTTGATGGTAAATTTAAAAAGGGGTTGTTTGTTTGTTGATTATTCCCGTGTTGATCATCAGCTATTATTGCTTAAATTGCAAAGATGCGGAATACGAGGACTTCCATTAAAACTTTTCGAATCATATTTGAAAGATAGGCGGCAATTTGTTGTTGTGAATAATATTAGGGGTCGAAGTATAAATGTTGAGATGGGAGTCCCACAGAGATCCATTTTAGGTCCAATATTATTTTTAGTTCATATCAATGATCTGCTGAATTGTTTAAATAATATATTCAATGATATTTTTGTAATTGCATACGCTGATGATACAAATGTACTTATGAAAGTTAATGATTATGGTAGATTGGCAGAGTTAACTGAAGAGATTTACCTTTATATTTTAAATTGGTCGAGAAAAAATATGTTATTCCTAAATATTGAGAAAATAGTTATTATGAATTTCAACATCAAGAATAGCAATGGTCAATTCTCAATTTTCAATGCTGATGATGAGCCTAAATGCTCTAAAGAACATGTCACATTGATCTAATATACATTTCCATATTGAAAAACAACAAAAAAATCAATTATAATACATTTATCAAATTAATAAAAAAAAAGAATTAAGAAGGAAAGTTCAATTCCTCAAATCTTGAAGTTCTGAAGCTAGGATTTTAATGGGTAATTGCGGTTTACTGTTCTGGTTGTGGTCTATACTAATCAATGATTCAATTATGTTGAGGTTATTTGGGTTGTCAGCGAATTTTTTGATCAGTCTTTGAAATCTGGTTTGAATTGGTTCTATTTTGGTTTCCTCATACAGCATTATATTCGATGGGTTGTATAATGGGTTAATGTGTTATCTAATTTTGGTTAGAATTCTTAGACTTGTCCTCTCGGCTACCTCAACAATCCTCAATGTAGATTTTCTAGCATTGATTAAAAAGTGATGTCCATATTCTAATATAGGTCGACATATCATCTTCTAAATATTTGTAGCAGTCTTCAAACTAATACCTTCCGTTTGTATGTCAATGATCGGAAGTGTTTGGATCTAGTTATAATTTTCTTTTTCATATTTTGGGTGTTGTAATGTATTCGATGGTCTGAATTGCATCCCCTCTACCATATGTTGGCCAATATAATTCGTACTGGACATATGAACAGTCAGTTGTAATGTGGAATTGTCAGCGATTATATCAGTTAAGAAATAGTGCGTTATTATTCCTACAACCCAATAATTTTTGAACTTGAGAACATCACAGTGGCGACGAGGCAAAAAAAAAAACGAACTAAATGGATTTTGTGGAAATTGTTATTGAAAATAGTGAGTAAAAATCGTATCGAAATGCCTGACGAAGATAATTCTACCGAACGGTATGGTCTCATCGGGAAAATCAAAGAATTCAATTTTAACGTATCAGATTGGACAATCCATAAGGCCAGACTCGTTAATTATTTCGAGGTAAGAAAAAAATAAATAAACACACTGGTTTTAATTATATCTTTAATCAGCTATCGATTTCGGCAAAATACTTATACCATCATCAGGCTGTCCTGAAATGACACTCATGTGCAAAAGGATAACAAACATTCAAAAAAGGACTTACTGTCATGAAACACAGAAACAAGCTGCAACTTATAAGATGTAGTACAAACATAAATGGATTCTCAATTTAACATGGAAAATCTCATTAGTCCAAGAACTAAAATTAAAATAGTAAACAACAATAATAACACTGGCTGGAGGACAGATGTAAACACACAACAGCCATGCGTCACACAGAAATTTATAAACATAGAGATAAAATAAATTATTTTTGGCTATCGTCTCTAAATGAACATTTTGAAAATATTTTGTAATGGGAACTCTTTTACATCGTTAACAAGGTTGCTGTCATGTTTTCTTCTGAAAATTTCCAATTGTTCTAAAAGGGTTAAACGGTAAAAATTCTTTTCATAGTGAAGAATACTGAGACTATGGATTGAAGTTTTTATGGTTGTTATCAATAAGGTGGTTTCCTAATGCCGATGAAGGTTTATTCTTCACGTGTTCAGAGAATCTTATACTAGCAGAGCGTGTAGTCATACCAACATAATAAGCCTGGCAATCTCCGCATTCGATCTTGTAGACTCCACTTTTTTGTTCTGTTTTTATTTTTGGTTTGTTGTTAACTAAAATATTTTCTAGAGTAATACCTCCCTTATTAGTAACATAGTAGTTATATTTCTGCAATATTGAGTTGATATTGTAATTAAGATTTCGACAGAAGGGAATGGAGATATACTTAAGGTTTACGCTATGATGTGGGAAGATCTTTTTATCTAGTAATTCTTTTTTCTTTTTTTGTTGTATTATGTTATCTATGTAAGACTTTGGATACTTATTATTTAGGCCAATTGTGTAAATAATCTCAAGTTCTCTCTTATAATTTTCAACTGATAAAGGTACAGTATTCAGTCTGTGCAACAGGAAGTTGAATGCTGCTTTCTTTATATGCGGTGGATGATGTGAGTCATAAGGAATGATGACGTCAGTGCTCGTAGGCTTTCTGTAAATATCAAACTCGAAATAGTATGTTCCGTCTAATTTAAGCTGAATTCTTAAGTCCAGAAAATTGATGGTATTGTCAGAGGCTTTTTCTAAAGTGAATTTTATACCGAACTGACTGTTTAAAAGTTCCAAGAAGGAATCCAAGTCCCTCTCACTGCCGGACCAAATACAAAAGATATCGTCCACATACCTTCTCCAGAATACTACAAATTCACTCAGGGGAAGACCCATTATACGTTTTTCTATGAAGTCCAAGTAGGCTTCTGCGATAGCGCCACTAAGCGAAGTTCCCATAGGTAGTCCGTTGGCCATGATGTAGATTTTGTCCCAAAATGCAAAAAAGTTTTGTTTAGTTGCTAGATTCATTAGGGATAATATATTCTCGACATCTTCTTCTTCAAGCTGGAAGTGGTTCTCTTGAGATAAAAGAAGGTGTAAATGGTCCTTAAGAATAGATAAGGTTTGCTCCACTGGGACATTAGTATAGAGGTTCACAACATCAAAAGATAATAAGAGGTATGTGTTGTCCTTGTTCAGGTTGATGGATTTTAGTTCTTCTATGAGTTCTATTGATTTTCTAATGGAGTATTTCGACCTGCATTTCAATTTGTCAACAAGAATATTATTTAGAACTTTGGAGATCTTATTTGCCGGCGAATTAACAGCTGAAGTAATAGGACGTATACTCTTATCCGGTTTATGAAGTTTGATCATGGAGTATAGCACAGGTATTCGTGGATTCTTCTCTTTAATTGTATGTATATTGACGGCGCCCAATTTCTGCAGAGTAGGAAGGCACTTTTTTAAAATAGGATTGAGTTTATTATTGTAGCTTAACATTGGGTTGTTTTTTATTTCTTTGATGTTATTATCCTCAAAGAATTGTAAAGTTTTCTCTATATATATGCTCTTATTCAGGATCACTAGGCCGGCATTTTTATCTGCTTTGGTTACAATCAAATTATTGCTGTCTAGTTTCTCTTTAATCTTTTCAATATTTTTGTGGAAGTTCTTGCTATTCATTATTTCTTTTGAACTAACTGGTTCGAGATTTGAATGTTTCCTCAAAAGATGTGTCAACTCACTTGCGATATTGTTATATTCAGGATGCTTTTTAGTTTGCAACTCTAGGTCTATAGCCAGGCAGGGTAGATCGATTTTGTTGGGGTATGGTGAAAATTTATGACCAAGATTAAACGTATTGATCTCTTCCTCGGTGAACATAACCTCAGAAAGGTTAGTGAATCTAGGGTGGAACGATGTTCTGTGGTCATTGCAGGCGTTGGTAGGCTGGTTTGTATTATAACGTTCATGATTACGTAAA